>CM029019.1:147764870-147867620 GCA_016801055.1 Panax notoginseng | reverse complement strand
CGACTTAAAACGAGAGAAAACGAGCATTGAACGCTCATTAACGTTAACGAACGTATATTAAAATGAACTCAATAGTGAATTATGAGTTAACTGATTCGAAAGTGTTGAATTCTTATATGAACGTGTAAAGGATGTTAATTCCTGACTTGTAGGAATTCGAATGGGTCAATTCGGATGTAAAACGAACAAATTAGGAAGCCGGGAAGTTTCGTTAGAAAACCAAAACTGGTTTGTCAACTGATGCACAGGCTCGGCGCCGCAGCGCCAAAA
Source organism: Panax notoginseng (assembly GCA_016801055.1). Classification (NCBI taxonomy): domain Eukaryota; kingdom Viridiplantae; phylum Streptophyta; class Magnoliopsida; order Apiales; family Araliaceae; genus Panax; species Panax notoginseng. The sequence goes on along the minus strand of CM029019.1, from coordinate 147,867,350 downwards.
CCAGTACAAAATGGTGGCGCCGCAGCGCCAGACTCGGCTGAGCACTCTGTAAACTAGCGCCCCAGCGCCAATGTTGTGCAAGTGCCGCGCCCCAACGCCAAGGAGCCGCGCCGCAGCGCCGGCGGCAGTAAGAAAAGTTGACCAAGTTATGCTTTAGACTTCAATTGGTTAGGGATAATCGGAGTTGAGTTTATATACTCAATGAATGTATAAAGACTAATCCTATACTACCTATACTAAGGTATATGGTATGAAACTTAGGAATCTAATGTAAGTAAACAAAATATGTAAAATGAACGAAGTAATACTTTATTAATGAAGTTGAGTCCGGTTAATAAAACGTCCATAGAAAGATAAACCGGAACAAAGGGTAATAAGTCATGTTGACTTTAATAAAGATATTATGTTAACAAAGACATAGAAGAGAAAGAAGCTTGTAGGAACAATGTTTGTTTGATAGCTAATTACGGTGTGCTATGTGAATATATCATGTAGATTCTGTAAAGGCTGTGGTCAGTTGAGTAAGTTATTTGAAGACGCTGAAAGACAAGTTTTCTTAACGCTTGTCTAACTTCTAAGTTAGCCAAGTTTTATGTGATTCATTGAACTGAATTGCAAGCTTTGTTGTAAAAGAAAGAGTCGATGCCCGATTTTAACTCGGCTAGACTATTCGTAAGATATAGATTGATGATTTTCCATATCATTCTATATAGAAATATTAACGCTATCCTATGCCAAGTAATTGGTACGGATGTGAAGGTAAGGTTTGTCTATGAACAAACAAAAGTATTTTTCATCGATATTTCGATGGGCACGCGAGTTTGCCAAAAATATTAAACGTAAATACGTTTAATGAATGTAGTGTTGATCAACATAGAGTACTATAGGCTGATCACCTAGAAGTGCTCGTAAGTTATACGGATGAACGGCCTTAGTGCTGTGGACTCCTTTTCAAGTATGAAAACTGAAATTTACTGTTCATGGTCTATCGACCGGTTCAGAATTCCTAATCTATTCTATACATTAGGAATTGATGTTATATACTGTTAGGGTAGTATTGATTCATAATACTTCATAACATTGTTCAGTTAGGTTGGAATAGTTATATAATTCACGAATATGGTATTCTTGTTATCCTTGATTAAACTTGCTGAGATGTCATGCTCACTTCTTGCGTGAATTATATAACTGCAGTTAAAGGTGAACGTACTGAGAATGCCAAGAAAGATAAGGGCAAAGCTAAGATGGATGCTTAGGCATTGTGTAATAGTTTAGTAAGTTTGTATGTATTATACCTTATGAACAATGAACTATGTAATCGGTTTATGAACATGGGAAGGATTATACTTTGATTTTAATAAGAATATAGTAATTACTCTCATCTTGTTGTATTTAAATGGAATGATGGTATGGATGTTAGTATAGTGGAGCACCATCTGTCGGGTTGGAAGATACCCGGATTTGGGGGCGTCACAGGTTGGTATCAAAGCCTTAGGTTATAAAATTTAAGGGGGGGAAAACCTTAGGCTAATAACCTTGTAAGGAAAGTAAAGTTCGAGAAATGGAATTCAAGTCTATTAAACTAAGAAGATATTGAGATAACTCAGTATCGAAAGAATTAAAAGATGAAAATAATCTTAAAGATATTAAATGTGATTTGTGCTTATACTATTATGTATTATGTACTAATCAACGTGTTATGTGTTTGTAGATGTCAACCGATAGCTTGATGTTTAGAAACGTGGAAATGAGAAGTGAGGACTCAGTTAACCAAGTTGAGGTAGTACCAATGCCAGTGGCGGAGGTACCGATAGTTGTACTAGAAGACTCAGACATTGAGGAGTACATCTCCGAGGAGGAATACTCTGAGGAGACTATGGGATTAGCATCCTAGATGTGGATGAGGAAATAGAGGTGACATCGATTAACACGGTGTTACCTGCTCTAGAGCCAGCATCTTTGGTTGCAACTAGAGCACTGTATTTAGCGGTGTTGGATAGGAATGTGCACTTACGTACTCAGGTAGAGGCACAGATTGAGGAGATAACTGCCCTATATGAGGCGAAAGAATCTGCAGAGGCAGACTTTGAGTCGGAGCACGATGAAAAAGTGCTTATGACTGATAAGGCTCATAGCTATAAGGATGAGGTCCTTGAGCTAAAGCAGAAACTGGTTGAGAAAGATCAGAAAATAGCTAGGATGTCATACATCCATGAATGCGCTCATGAGGATTTCAAGCTAAAAATTGCTTGTTATTCTATTGAGTCCGGGCAGACTCGACATACCATAAGTCGAGATATAGTGTCGATTTTGGCAAATCAGAAATATGAAAATGCCGTTCGACAGTGTTAGAAGGTTGCTAGAACTTTTTGTATATAAGTAGTGACGTAAAACCCTCTTTTGTGTAATTAAGGGTAGTCTTTTAGTAAATCCCAACTTTTGTAGAAGGCAATCGCGGGATAGTATATGATAGCTTTTGGCTAAGGGAACATGATGTAAATAGTTTTGACTATGAAAGCATATTAATATAATGATGTTTTTATTTAACATGCTTGTGTGGTATGAATGGTTGTTGTTAATTTAAAATGATAACCGAGTAATTAAATAGATAATAACGAAACTTTATTTATTTAATCAGAATTATGCCGCCAAGAAGGAGACAACGGAACCAAGAGGCCGAGTCTCATAATGAAAATCAAGGGGGTCCTAACAACCATATGCAAGAGTTCGTTAATTTATTAACGGCTGCATTTAACCAAGTGGGGGGTGGGATTCCTGTAGCTCCTGGGGTAGTAAGAACAACTACCTTTAAGGACTTTAAAAGTGTGGGTCCTCCCGAGTTCCGAGGAACGACGGATCCACTAGAAGCCCAAACATGGATTAGGGAAATTGAAAAGGCGTTTGTGATAACAAACGTAGGTGAGGCCCAAAAGACTTCTTTTGCGACTTACATGATGAAGGGAGAAGCCAACTACTGGTGGGAAGCTCACCAGGGTGTGGCTAGGACAGATGCTGTTACGTGGGAACAGTTTAAGAAGGTTTTCTTCGAGAACTATTTCCCTACTAGCATGCAGGGTAGGATGGAAATTAAGTTTCTAGAACTTAAGCAGGGGGGATATGACTGTTCCCCAATATGCCGCCAAATTTAATGAGTTGGCAAGATTTGCTCCACATAAGGTGGATACGGAGGAAAGAAAGGCGCGCAGATTTGAGCAGGGCTTAAAACATTGGCTCTATAGTAGAATATTGGTTTTCCAGAGTGCTTCCTATGGGACCATTCTGGAGAAGGCGATAATAGCTGAAGGTGGTGGTGAGGCCTTGTCTCAGTACCACAAAGAGTAGAAGATTAAGAGTAAGATTGAAGGAAGTAATAAGGCTGAAGTTGCCAGCGGAAGCGGCAACTTGCCAAAGAGGAAGGGTTTTAATCCCGGGAATACCGGGGTAAAACAGGGAGATCCCAAAAGGAGAACGGAAGCATGTAAGATATGCGGAAAATCTCACATGGGAGTCTGTTTAAAGGGGAAAGCAGTATGCTACAACTGTGGGCATGAGGGACATTTGTCACCTCCTAACCCTAAGAAGAATCAGGGGTGTTTTGTCTGTGGGTCAAATGACCACATGGCAAGAAATTGCCCAAAGAAGGGTTTAGAGGGGAATAAGAGTTCTGGTAGTGGTAAATTAGCCATTACTGGACCAACACCATTAGTGGGTAGACCCTCGGCTCGTACGTTTAATATGACTGTTCAAGATGCAGTTGCATCAACAGATGTGGTAGCAGGTATCATTCCGGTCAATGAGATAAATGCTTATGTGCTATTTGACTCGGGTGCCACTTGTTCTTTTATAGCATGTGAATTTGCTAAACGATTAGGGTTAATTCCTGAGAAGTTACCTATACCTTTAAACGTTAAGGTAGCAAACGAGGAGATAATCCCCATTGAACATATTCATAAGAACTGTTGCGTAGAAATTAGGGGAAATAAGTTATCGGTAGATTTGGCACCGATAAGGCTAAAAGAATTTGATGTAATTCTTGGTATGAATTGGTTGGTGAACCATGAGGCAATTATAGATTGCCATAGGAAAAGTGTAAACCTTCGGCTTTCTAAGAAAACCAACGTAGTGTTTTTCGGTAGTAATTCACCGAGACACTGTTGTTGTCTGTTTATGACACAAGCTAGGAAGATGTTAAGAAAAGGGTGTGTAGGTTATCTATGACATGTGGTGGATACCCAAAGAGTGGGGACATCCTTGGATCATATACCAGTTGTGCAAGAGTTCATGGATGTATTTCTGGAGGAATTATCGGGTATTCCACCGGATAGGGAGGTAGAATTTGTAATTGATTTGTTACCAGGAACGACACCAGTTTCAAAGGCACCATATCGAATGGCGCCAGTTGAAATGAAGGAGTTAATGGTTCAATTACAAGAACTGTTAGATAGGAAGTACATTCAACCAAGTGTGTCTCCTTGGGGAGCACCGGTGTTGTTTGTAAAGAAGAAGGATGGGTCGTTAAGACTTTGTATCGACTATCGAGAGTTGAACAAGTTAACGATTAAGAATAGGTACCCTTTGCCCAGGATCGATGATCTATTTGATCAGTTGAAAGGGGCAAAGTATTTTTCTAAAATAGATTTGCGCACGGGGTATCATCAGTTGAAGGTGAGGAAGGAAGATATACCTAAGACCGCATTCAGAACTCGTTATGGTCACTACGAGTTTCTGGTAATGTCGTTTGGGTTGACTAATGAGCCAGCCGCATTTATGGATATGATGAACAGAGTGTTCAAATAATATTTGGACAAGTTTGTCGTAGTGTTCATTGATGATATTCTAGTCTATTCAAAGACGCTAGAAGATCATACGAAACATTTAAGAATAGTTTTGGAAACGCTAAGGAAGGAGAAGTTGTATGCGAAATTCACAAAGTGTGAATTTTGGCTTGAGAGAGTGCAGTTTCTAGGGCATGTTATTGATAAGGATGGCATTTCCGTAGATCCGGCCAAAGTAGAAGCAATAAACGAATGGGAGCAACCGAAGACGCCGACTGAGATTCGGAGTTTTCTGGGGTTAGCAGGATACTATAGAAGGTTCATTCCAGACTTTTCTAAATTAGCTACTCCGTTAACCAATCTGACAAGAAAGTCAGTGAAGTATGTGTGGACTGAAAAATGTGAGAACAGTTTTCAGGAATTGAAGAAGAGATTAAGTGAGGCACCGGTGTTGTCCTTACCAGACGATATCGGGAATTTTGTAGTGTATAGCGATGCTTCGCATAAAGGATTGGGTTGCGTGCTCATGCAGCATGGCAAGGTCATTGCGTATGCATCACGCCAATTGAAGGATTATGAGAAGGTTTATCCTACTCATGACCTGGAATTGGCAGTTGTAGTTTTTGCCCTAAAGATATGGAGACATTATCTTTATGGTGAGAAATGTGAGATATACACGGACCACAAAAGTCTGAAATATATCTTCACACAGAAGGAGTTGAACATGAGACAGAGAAGGTGGCTAGAGTTAATAAAAATTATGATTGTGATATTTTATATCATCCGGGAAAAGCAAATGTAGTAGCGGATGCGCTAAGTAGAAAGGATAGTGAGAAATTATCAATGTTAACAACTCAGAATGAGTTGGTAACAGCAATGGCAAAAATGGAACAAGAAGTTAAGTTACCGGGGGAATCTGTAGAATTGTTATTTTCCATGGAAACCCAACCTACCATAGTGGAGCGGGTTAGGAGAGTACAACTGAGCAATGAGGGGTGCAAGCAGATGTTGAATAAGATAGAAAACGAAGAAAAAACTGAGTATAACCTCGATAAGGAGGGATTACTTCGTTTTGAGGGAAGAATTTGGGTTCCTAATGATCCCGAATTAAAAGAAGAAATTATGATGGAGGCCCATAGTTCGAGGTACTCGATACATCCCGGTAGTACGAAGATGTATCAAGACCTTCGTCGGAACTTTTGGTGGCCGAATATGAAGAGGGAGATAGCAGAATATGTTAGTAAGTGCTTAACTTGTCAAAAAGTTAAGGATGAACATCAACGACCGAGCGGGTTGTTACAACCGTTAGAAATTTTAGAGTGGAAGTGGGAGCACATCACGATAGATTTTGTGGTGGGACTTCCAACCACAAGAAAAGGATACAATGCTATTTGGGTGATAGTGGATCGATTAACGAAATCAGCTCATTTTCTACCAATAGGAATTAGGTATAACTTAGATCAGTTAGCTAAGCTGTATATCAAAGAAATTATTTCCAGGCATGGAGTGCTTGTGTCGATTGTGTCAGATCGTGATCCACGATTCACATCGAACTTTTGGAGAAGTTTGCAAGAGCAAATGGGAACGCAGTTAAGATTAAGTACGGCGTATCATCCTCAGACGAATGGTCAGAGTGAGCGGACAATTCAAATACTTGAAGATATGTTAAGATCTTGCGTTATGGATTTCAAAGGGAGTTGGGATGAATTTCTACCATTAGTAGAATTTTCGTACAACAATAGTTTTCACGCTAGTATAGGCATGCCGCCTTACGAAGCGTTGTATGGTAGGAAGTGCCGAACTCTATTGTGTTGGGATGAGGTGGGTGAACGTCAGATGTTGGGACCAGAGATGGTTCAGCAGACGGCGGGCATGGTAGAATTAATACGTGCTCGATTAGTTGCGGCTCAAAACCGGCAGAGGAAGTATGCAGATCCTCACAGAGAAAATAGAGAATTCGATGTAGGATCTTTTGTTTTTTTGAAAGTATCACCTTGGAAGGGGAAAATATGTTTTGGAAAGAAAGGGAAGTTAAGTCCAAGGTTTGTAGGACCTTTTGAGATTTTAAAAAGGATAGGGGAGGTGGCTTACGTAGTAGCTTTACCTCCAGAAATGGAACACGTTCATAATGTGTTTCATGTGTCAGTGTTGCGTCCTTATAAACCGGACTATAAACACGTGATAGAGTATGAATCTATTCAGTTAGAGAAGGACTTGTCCTATGAGGAACTTCCAATTCAAATTATTGATAGGAAGGAACAAGTTTTAAGAAATAAGGTCATACCTTCAGTGAAGGTGTTATGGAGAAACCACAATGTTGAAGAAGCAACGTGGGAGCTCGAAAGTAAAATGAAGGAAGATTTTCCTCATTTGTTTATGTAATTATAAGCTAAGATTCTGGGGACAGAATCCTTTTAAGGGGGAGAGAATGTAACGCCCGAGAAAAATCGAATTTTTATTACAATTAAATTTTTATTTGATTATGTGAATTAAATGAATTTAATTGAATTCTTTGTGAAGTAAACTATGTGAAGGTCGTTCTATGACCTAGAATGTGCTAACGTGGTTAGTATTCTGGCTACGTGGTAGAAATAGCTGTTTGGAATTTCCAAGACGATAATAATTGTTTTCTGAGAAGTTTTCGTAAAAACACTATTCAGCCGTTTCTGTCTGAGGAATTATTTTGAAATTCCGAGAAACGCGTAATGATAGAATATCGTGATGAGATGGAATATCTGATAATATTTCATTTATGGCAAAAACGAAGTTTTCGCCTGCGGACTTAAAACCTAAGGGTTGAGTATATTGATTTCCGAGAAGGAAATAATATGCGTAGAAGGAATGGCGTTAGTTTTATTCAAGTGTTATACAATTGGTGGTGCTAGTTAGTACCTATGTATAATACGTTAAGTAAATACGAGGTACAATACGCTTATTGTACTTATGGGATACGAAAGGAATACGTGAATCATACGTGTAGAATACGATACGTATTATAGAATTAAGTTATGACTTAATGATTAATTCATTTGGGTTGGGTTATAAGTTAGTCCAACTAATTGAAGAACTAAGCCCAATGAGTTAGGTGGGTTAAGTCAAAGTCAAGGCCCAATGTTTATTTACTTAAGCCCAATTCACAAAACCGAACCGTGGGTCGATGTAAGACCCCAACTTTTATAAATAAAGATAAATTTTCTATAAATATCATTTTTGAATATTATGGAGTTAATTTGATATAATGTTATAGTTGTGGGTAATATTTATAAATTTTGCAAAGTACGCAAGTTGTTATATAATATTCGATTGGTCGGGGAATATTCGTTTTAACAAGGAATATTCGTATAACGGCACAATCATTGGTGGACCCCACAACGAAATTATTGTCGGATTGAGAAAACGACAAAAATATTTTATTAAAAATAACGGCGGAAGTTTTACCATTGATACTGTTGAACTACTCGGTAGTAAAAGTACAATAATACGTGTGGTTGCATATAGTAGCATACGGTATTGATTATTAATGCTTATGTCAGAAGTCACTCAGTTTGATTCAATTATTGTCAGTTAATAATATGAATTATTTAGCGATAATGACGTTTTGTTTTATTCGTATTATTAACGTAATAAAACAGAAACATCTTTTTATATAAAACAGAATACTTTATTAAAGTTATTCTATAAATAGAATATATTATATTTTATTTAAAAGATTTTTCTTTAAATATGGACCGTCAGATTAAAGTAATCAATCAGGACCGTTCATGGATTAGTTACTATGCATTCTATTTTTCAATAAATAACAGCTCATTCCTTCATTATTTCTTACGAATTCATTGAACTCTAGAGAGAGAAACTATATAGAGAGAGAGGAAGAGTATTCTACTACTTAACTACTTCCTTATTTCAGCTCTTCTTTAAAACGGTAAGGGGTGTTATTCTTTCTTACTCATGAAGAGAACTGTTGTTATTCCATTTCTTATTATTCTGTTGGAATAACCTGTATACGCAGTCTACCCTATACTTGGTGACATTCTTCTATTATTCTGTTGGAATATCCTGTCTGTGTGTTTTACACCGGACCTGGTTCCGTTTTTATTATTATTCTGTTGGAATATCATGTCTGTGTGTTTTACACCGGACCTGGTTCCGTTTTTATTATTATTCTGTTGGAACATCCTGTCTGTGTATTTTACACCGGACCTGGTTCCATTATTTATTATTCTGTCGGAATATCATGTCTGTACGTTTACGCCGGACCTGGTTCCATTATTTATTATTCTGTTGGAATAACCTGTCTGTGCGGTCTATCGCATACATGGTGATTTCTTTTGTTATTCCATTCTTTGTTGTACTCAGTTGGTTAAGTTTTGACTTTTATACTCCATAAAATTTGTGGAATATCCTTGATAATTGCAGTTCATCCAGTATCTTTTCATAAAAATATTCTTCTAAGCATTCTTAAATTTTACTCCACAAAGCAGTATCATGTTGACAATTTGGACGTTGTTAATTCTTGGATAAATTAATTCTTGAACTTGTTTTATTGAATTCTTATATCATTGTCATCATCCTCATGTTTATAAAATGTTGAAAGTCATCTGTGGCATGTAGTGCATAGATGGACTTGGTATGATTATGACCAGGGATTATTCGGTATAATCATGATCGTAATGTTACAAATGATGTGGTAAAAGTCATCATTGGCCCGTAGTGCATTGATGGACAGTTGTTGGCATGATCATGACCATTAATGAATACACGAATATCCTTGGCCGTAGTGCAGGGGTGATTCGATGATGTGGATTATTTTATTAAGCTGAGTCCCAGCGATCACAGTGTTGAAAAACCTTTTAAATCATAAAAGATAGTAGAGTTTATTTTCTACTTGACTCTTTTAATGGATTGCTTGTTCCGCTGCAGTTAAACTTGATGTCTATTATATTTTATCTGTTTAACATTGTTGAAGGCTAATGATACTTTATTCTGCATTATTTTAGTCATAATATTTTTCTTACTGGGCTAGTTGAGCTCACCCTTTCTTTCGCTGTTCTCTTCAGGAAATGAGAACGTAGCTGGGGAAGGTCGGGGAACAGAGTGATGGTCCGAATTATAGTATTAGTTAATAGTCCTCACTATTCTATGTAATAGTGTGTTAATAAATGTAATGAGGACTCCTTTTGAGTATGAATACTCTCTAGAAGATAATATTTGTATTCAAACTCACAGTTTATGTTTTGTCATATTGTACACGACAGTTGTATTAGTAAGTTGTATTTGTATTCTGTACTATGTATCTAACGACCCAAGATGGGTGATGTATACCTAATTTTGGGGGCGTCACAGTCGAACCGGTGGGTCACCCAATGGGTAAAACCCATGGGGCAACCTATGGGATGTCATAAAGAGGAGGTGGGCCGGCCACTTGGGGTGGACTTCAAGTATAAGACTTGGTCACCAAGTGTTTTACTTGGTGACCACACTTGAATAGTAAGGTGGGGGTATATTGACCATTAAGCCCTCCATTTTCATTTCCTATAAATAAGAAGCTAGGTTGTTGCATTTTAGAGTTTTCAAAGTTGCCAACTTAGATTATTTGAAAGAGAAAAGAGAGCTACACTTGCAAACATACACTTTGGAAGCTTATACTTATATTCTTCCAAGAGATTTCCAAGAGTTCTTAAGGTATAATCCTTATCTTTCTCTCCATTTTTTTTAATTGTCTTTTATATTGAAGAATCATAGAGGGATGATATACGCCTTGTATGAGGGATTAAAGATGACTTACCATAGATTCAATCTCTATAAGTCATGAGGTTATAAAAATAATAAGGTTTGAAATAGATTTGAACCATGGAAATATGGATAGTTGAGATTGATCATTTATAAACGATTGGACTCTATCAATCCGTTAGTAATTGCATCTTGCTTGGTTAGGATGTAGATATGAAATCCATGGAGTATTCCATGTGATTTGGCTTAGAGAACATTAGTAATGAAGTTATGGCGAATTTTACGAAAATAGACGTTAAACGTCGAAAACGTAAAAATTCCGGATTTGTAGTCGAAAGTTGTCGTGAGACTTGAAAATGTTGGTTTTCAATGTCAACATGTGAGATAGGGTGATTAAGAATCCTGGGTTCGAGAATCGTCGGATTCTGACTTAAAACGAAGAAAACGAGCATTGAACGCTCATTAACGTTTACGAACGTATATAAAATGAACTCAATAGTGAATTATGAGTTAACGGATTCAAAAGTGTTGAATTCTTATATGAACGTGTAAAGGATGTAATTCCTGACTTGTAGGAATTCGAATGGGTCAATTCGGATGTAAAACGAACAAATTAGGAAGCCGGGAGTTTCGTTAGAAAACCAAAACGGGTTTGTCAACTGATGCACAGGCTCGACGCCGCAGCGCCAGACTCGGCCGAGCACTCTGTAAACTCGCGCCCCAGCGCCAATGTGCCGCGCCCCAGCGCCAAGGTGCCGCGCCGCAGCGTTGGCAGTAAGAAAAAGTTGACCAAGTTATGCTTTAGACTTCAATTGGTTAAGGATCAATCGGAGTTGAGTTTATATACTCAATAAATGTATAAAGACTAATCCTATACTACCTATAGTATATGGTATGGAACTTAGGAATCTAATGTAAGTAAACAAAATATGTAAAATGAACGAAGTAATACTTTATTAATGAAGTTGAGTCCGGTTAATAAAACGTCCATAGAGAGATAAACCGGAACAAAGGGTAATAAGTCATGTTGACTTTAATAAAGATATTATGTTAACAAAGACATAGAAGAGAAAGAAGCTTGTAGGAACAATGTGAATAGTTGTTTGATAGCTAATTACGGTGTGCTATGTGAATATATCATGTAGATTCTGTAAAGGCTGTGGTCAGTCGAGTAAGTTATTTGAAGACGCTGAAAGGCAAGTTTTCTTAATGCTTGTCTAACTTCTAAGTTAGCCAAGTTTTATGTGATTCATTGAACTGAATTGCAAGCTTTGTTGTAAAAGAAAGGGTCGATGCCCGATTTTAACTCGGCTAGACTATTTGTAAGATATAGATTGATTATTTTCCATATCATTCTATATAGAAATGTTAACGCTATCCTATGCCAAGTAATTGGTACGGATGTGAAGGTAAGGTTTGTCTATGAACAAACAAAAGTATTTTTCATCCATATTTCGATGGGCATGCGAGTTTGCCAAAAATATTAAACGTAAATACGTTTAATGAATGTAGTGTTGATCAACATAGAGTACTATAGGCTGATCACCTAGAAGTGCTCGTAAGTTATACGGATGAACGGCCTTAGTGCTGTGGACTCCTTTTCAAGTATGAAAACTGAAATTTACTGTTCATGGTCTATCGACCAGTTCAGAATTCCTAATTTATTCTATACATTGGGAATTGATGATATATACTGTTAGGGTAGTATTGATTCATAATACTTCATAACTATTGTTCAGTTAAGTTGGAATAGTTATATAATTCACGAATGTAGTATTCTTGTTATCCTTGATTAAACTTGTTGAGCTGTCATGCTCACTTCTTGCGTGAATTATATAACTGTAGTTAAAGGTGAACGTACTGAGAATGCCAAGAAAGATAAGGGCAAAGCTAAGATGGATGCTTAGGCATTGTGTAATAGTTTAGTAAGTTTGTATGTATTATTATGAACAATGAACTATGTAATCGGTTTATGAACGTGGGAAGGATTATACTTTGATTTTAATAAGAATATAGTAATTACTCTCATCTTGTTGTATTTAAATGGAATGATGGTATGGATGTTAGTATAGTGGAGCACCATCTGTCGGGTTGGAAGATACCCGGATTTGGGGGAGTCACATTTCTTATATTGTAAGTATCAAATGTTAACGTCATTTTATGACTACATCGGTTGAGTAAGAAATACTGATTGAGTTATGGAACTCAATCTTTATTTGATATGTGATATACACAACATATATAATATGTTTAGACAGATGTTTATGATGTATAAGATGAGCATGTTATTTATGTGCTACGTGTTGCATGAATACTGTTAGATTTGCTAGATTGTGGAGCTCAACCTTGCAAATAATCATTTTTGCAGGTTAAGGATTCAAGGTAATGCTATGTGATACTTGAATGACATAGATCAGATGCAATGCATAAAGATTAAATGTGACGTCCCTAAAATAGGTTCACACGACTCATTCTGAGTCGCCAGATATACGATACATAATTCAAATACAAACTTCATTTATACAACAATTAAACTATCGTACAAAATACGACAACACATAAGCTGTGAGTTTCAATACAAATAACAGTACTCACGCTATAAACCAAGGATACTTTACATAAAGGTATAGTCGATAATTGTTTTAGGAATTAAAATCTTTGGAAAATGCTCAAGGAATCCTTCGTACATAGGAGGTCATGCATCTAAGTTATAATAGATATCATAGGACTTGAGCATTATCCTTGGTTGACCCAATAGACCGCAAAGAAGAACGAGAAGATTACTATCCTGTTCATTCCAATGGTGTATATCTTCTTGCCATATAGTTACCTTCATTATCTCAAATAGATAATTATACTCCAACCATATTCCAAGATTATATAGTCAGTAAGTGGATGTGCACAACCATATTTTATGATAACACGGGTTTGAATGTGGTCAGACATCATGTATGATAGTGGAAACACACCCTTAAAAAGCTTTTAGTACAATTCTATCCTCCTCATTCTAATGGGGTGCATTTTTGGCATTTTCATAGTCAGATCCTCCTCACCCTATTGTTGTTCGCCAAAATAAATTATTAAATGAGGTATAAAATACGTCACACATATCTTAAGTCCTCATTACAATTATATATTGTCATACTCTTTTATAATGTATTGAGAAACTTCCACAATCTCAGATCATCACACTATTCTCCTGTTATCTCCGCTCGACCCAGCTACACTCTTACTACCTGAAAGAAATTGTGAAGAAAAAAGGTGAGCTCAACTAGCCCAGTAGAAAATATTATGACTAAGATTATGTAGAAAAAATAATCCTTACTCCTTAACAGGGAAAAATTTGATAGAATACAATAGACAACAAGTTTTAGATCAATAACTGCAGCGGAACCAGCAATCCATTAGAAGAGTCAAGTATAAAATAATGTCTACTATCTGTTCCAAATTAAAATTCCATCATTAATATTTCATCCCTGTAATACCCATCAACAGTTCTTTGTTGTACCCAAGACAAAGAGAACTTTCATCACCTGTTTTCACCTGAACCACCAAAGATTATAGTTCAATTCATATTTCATATTTATAATCATGTAAATTAACAATCCATCTTTGCACTACGGGACAAAGACATACAACTGTAAAACTAATAATCAACAGTCCATCTTTGCACTATGGGCCAAAGATGTTCAACTGTAAAATTAATAATCAACAATCCATCTTTGCACTGTGGGCCAAAGATGTTCAACTGTAAAACCAGTAATCAACAGTCCACTTTTGCACTACGGGCCAAAGAGGACTTTTACTACATCATTTGTCTATAACATTACAGGTTAAGATTATACCAATACACAATTTCTAGTCATAATCATACCAATCAACAATCTATTTATGCACTACCGGCCAAATATGACTTTTATCACATCATTTGTCTGTAATATTACAGATCATGATTATACCAATACACAATTCTTGGTCATAATCATACCAATCAACAATCCATTTATGCACTACGAGCCAAGGATGACTTTTACCACATCATTTTTCTGTAATATAGGTCATGATTATACCAATACATAATTCCTGGTCATAATCATACCAATCAATAGTCCATGTATGCACTACGGGCCAAAGATGACTTTTCCCACAATATAAGCATGAGAATGATGACAATGATATAAGGATTCAATCAAGTGAGATCAAGGACACATATCAGAAATTTATAATTCAATTTATCAAGAGTTCAAGAATATCCAAATTGTCAACATGATAACTAAATGTGAAATAATTTTCAAGAATGATATTTATGTATCAAAAATAATTTGGATAGAAAATAAACTAATTTGTCGTGAATAGTACCTTGAGTGAATAGTACCCGAGTGAATAATATCTCGTGAATAGTACCCCGAGTGAATAGTAACCCGTGAATATTATCCCGAGTGGATAGTACCCGAGTGAATAGTAACCCGTGAATATTATCCCTAGTGGATAGTACCCGAGTGAATAGTAACTCATGAATAGCACCCCGAGTGAATAGTACTTGAGTGAATAGTACCTAATAAATAGTACCCCAAATGAAAATATTGAAATTTAATAAGAAAGTTCAGACCAATATTCCAATGAAACGATACTAGATGAAGCGTAAAACTTAAGGATATTCTACTAATTTCAGGATTTATAGAAGCAATACTAACCATAGTAAGTTTAGATTTAGGAATATGAAAAGAAATAATATACAAAACTGCAAATAGATTTTCACCTGTCATATGGTAATCTGCGTAGACAGATCTTTTCCACAAATAAAGAATGAATATGAAGGATAATATCCCTTACGATTACGAAAAGTAATATACCTTACAAAAATAACATCCCTTACAGATACGAAAGAAATAATACTCCCTACGATTACGAAAAGTAGTATACCTTACAAAATAACATCCCTTACAAATACGAAAAGTAATATCACTTACCATACGAAAAATAACATCCCTTATAAATATGAAAAGTAATATCCCTTACCATTTACCTTAGAAGGAGATTGGATACTGAAATTGTAACACCCCCTTCCCGAAAAAGAAAAGGGAGGTCACGTGCAAGGCACAACAAACCTCAAAATAAATAAACAGAGCACTAACAACCTTAAAATATTAACTATTAATATTTATGAGCCCACACAAATTAAATAACTAGTTTGACCCAAATAAATGACAAAGTCCAAACAATATGTTTTAAGAATATAAATTTAATATTATTATTATTATTATTTCGGGATATTACATTACCTCCCCCTTAAAAAGGATTCCGTCCCCGAAATCAAAAGAATTAATGTACTTAATTATCAAAAGATGTGGATACTCCGCTCGAATAGACTCATCTATCTCCCAAGTAGCTTCCCGCTCCGAAAGATTTTACCACAAGACTTTAACAAAAGAAATTATCTTCCTAAATTTTAATTTAATCAATTATTTAATTATCTACTAAAAGAATTTAATTTATTTTTTTTCCAACAAAACAAGAAAGAAAAGAGAGAAACAAAATCATTTACCTTTTTCCAATTTAAATACAATTGTATAAGATAAAATCAATTAATATTTAATAAAAAAAAATATTGGTTATTACATTTTTCACCCCTTAAAAATAATTCCGTCCTCGGAATTCAAATGAGATAAAAAAAAATTAAATAAATTTAGTTACGATGTAGCGTCGCCATTTGTAACGATCAAGCTTGGTAAGTCCATAGGTCCACACAATTATCCATGTACTCGTAAAAGATTCGTCAGCTATCGTGTCAAGCCTTGGTAAGATTCTTCGTGCTGCATCAAATTAGATCACATGATCCATCGTTGGTGCGGCCCGTCGCTAATATCTTTGAGTTTAATTCTTGTAAACGTACTTTTCAAAACATAATTCGAAATCACAAAAAAAAAAATTCTTCATCTAAATACGATTCGAATACCCAAAATATTTAAAATTATTTGTAACTCGTAAAATGTTTATATTCCACCCATGACAAAGATCTAACAAATTATTTTTGTTTTATTTTACATAAATTCATGCAAAATTCTAAGGGCATCAGATAAACCAAACAACTATGCAAACTATATTACCAACTCTCCCCAAGTCCTCAAGAGCTTCAAAATATCTCATCCTCAATTTGTTCTATTCATCAAATAATATTACACCAAAGAATATACTACTAATATCTCTTTATCACCAATTCTCCTAAGTCCTTAAGAGTTTCAAATTATCATAACCTCAAATTGAATTAGTTCTCAAATATTATTACACCAAAAATATACTACTACAAAGATCTCCCCATCACCATACCAAACTCCAAATCATATATCCTACTATCTGAATAAAAAAACTATAGCTTTCAAAATCTCTTAAGATATATTGGATTCATCACTTATTATATATCTAATCATTCAATGAATCAATCATTCTCTTAATGCAAACCTTAACCCAACAAATTCTAAGATCTCCTCATACTATCACACAAAAATTTCATTTAAAATAACTCCAATATTCTACTAGGAAAAATAACCGCAAATTTATTTACTCCAATATCCAACAAAAAAATATAGCCACAAAGTTGATCATTAACTCCAATTGATTAATCTAATTACCTCGAATATCAACAACTCAAATTACAAGAAATCCTCTATACTTAATAATTTTCACTTTATCATAATATGCCATCAATACTCAAGCCTCAAATTATCCACAAGCTTAACATAAATCAAAACCTAACTCAAATCAAATCCTCAATTCAACGATCATAAAAATTGTCACAAAAAAAACAACAACTCTAACAAAAATAATTCTCCAAAATCAAATACTCGTCGATACAAATACTCACATCATAATCGCATCTCGTATAAAATCATTTCTTATCTGTTCAAAGTATAACTTTATTCATCTCAATGATTAAATCACAATTCTTAACTAATATCATTACTCAATCACCTTAATGATTTATTCCACTTTCCTCAAATCAACTACAAATCTAAAAGAAATCGACATTTAGTCAAAATAGAGACCAACCAAATAAATAACAAAATCGAATCAAACTCCTACGTCTACCCAATGGTTTACCCACAACTCACAGGTCAAACCTAAATAGGTTTTCTACAAGAAAGAACCTAAGCTCTGATACCATCTCTATTAATATTTATGAGCCCACACAAATTAAATAACTAGTTTGACCCAAATAAATGACAAAGTCCAAATAATATATTTTAAGAATATAAATTTAATATTATTATTATTATTATTTCGGGATATTACATTACCTCCCCCTTAAAAAGGATTCCGTCCCCGGAATCAAAAGAATAAATGTACTTAATTATCAAAAGATGCGGATACTCCGCTCGAATAGACTCATCTATCTCCCAAGTAGCTTCCCGCTCCGAAAGATTTTACCACAAGACTTTAACAAAAGAAATTATCTTCCTAAATTTTAATTTAATCAATTATTTAATTATCTACTAAAAGAATTTAATTTTTTTTTTCCAACAAAACAAGAAAGAAAAGAGAGAAACAAAATCATTTACCTTTTTCCAATTTAAATACAATTGTATAAGATAAAATTAATTAATATTTAATAAAAAAAATATTGGTTATTACAGAAATAGTGAAGTAGCAAAATACTCTTCTTTTTTTCTCTATAGTTTCTCTTGTGAGACTTAGTGAATTGGTGAGAATAAAAGAAGAAATAAGTTTCTATTTATAGGAGAATGGACTAAATAGTAACTGATTCACGGACGGTCCAGATTGATTTACTATTAAAACAACAACTGACGGTCCATATTGATTTACTATTAAAACTATAATCGATGGTTCATATTGATTTACTATTAAAATCACAACCGATGGTCCAGATTGATTAACTATTAAAACCACAACCGACGGTCCAGATTGCTATTAAAACCACAACTGAAGGTCCATAAATTAGTACATCTTCCCATGGAATAATAAGTCAACTTACAACAAATATCTCATGACAAACCCCTCTATTTATTTCAAAAAATTGATTAAATATTTACCACAAATCACTTATCTTCAATAAACACATTTTTAATCTTTTAACAATTATTCATCATTAATATTATAACTCACAATATTGACAATCGGATCATTTCTAGGAAAGTCGTGGCTTTTCAATAAGGATTTCTCCTTATTGGCGCGCAATTAAATAACCTAACCCTTTTCCTCGACAGAACTTCCTAGATATTGTCAATAATGTAAATAATAAAATGAATAATTGTGTCATCTCAATTATTAATTTAATAATATAAAATATTATGCAGATGATATTGTGATAATAATTGAACAAAACTGAGTGACTTCTTATGTAAGCATCAATAATCAGAGATATTGTGCAATACTGTGTGCTACTGTAAAATAACGCGTATTACTGTACTTTTATCATCGGATATTTCAAAAGTTTAACGGTAAAAGTTTTGCCGTTATTTTTTATAAAAATGTTATTTATGTCGCTTTCTATATCTGACAGTTATTCCGTTATGGGGTCCACCAATGATTGCGTCGTCGTACGAATATTCTCCGATAAAAATAATATTTCCCGACCAAACGAATAATCCTCGACACAACGAATATTTTATATCAACTTGCTTACTTTGTAAAATTTTCATATATCACCCTTAACTTTAACCTTTTATCAATTTAACCATTTATTAAATAGAATAATAATTATAAGAAATTGAATACTTTAATTTCATAAAATTCGGGGTCTTACATAAAATACTTTAGCTGTAGCTATTATTATTTTAATCCATGTTTAAGGTTTTGAGATATGTACTTGATAAGTTATGATGTGAAAATTTCATATTTAGTTGTAAAGTTTGAGCTACCCAATGTATAAGAAATATCGATCTGAAATGTATGATTTTGTATAATAACTCTGATGAAGCGAATCATAAAATAATTTTGATTCAGAGATGTGTAGATGATAAAGGTTTTGATTTAGAGAATTAAAGTAAGAAGACAAAAAAATTTAAATTATTTTGTATTTTATTAAGTTTAACATCGAATAATGATGTAAAATCAAAAGTTAGACGTATTCGTCACACGCTCGAAGCGTTTCTCTTGTGTATGCTTAGTATGCTTATACAACTTATCTAATACATCATTTATTAATTTTAAGCATCATTATATTTACTAATATTCATGTTTTATAATTTAGAATAACATCTTTTATCGTCAGAAGCACTATAGTAGCATACGTGCATGCCCGACGCCCTCCGATTACCTCCGAATACACATCAGTCCCAAAGATGACCATTTTGACCCTTGTTCCCGACCTTAAATTGAATAACTTAAAGAATAAAAGTTGTAAGTATGTTCTTCCTCGTTCTGGATCATCTTGAATCACCTCAATCGGAGTACGTTTGAAAACGTAATAGCCATTTTAGTAAACCATGTTCGGTCAGATTTTTCTCTAACACTTGGTCAGCCAACCCACCCCCGCCGGGCCGGGGTTTTTGGCCTAGAAAAGCCCGACGGGGCAGGATACCCACTGGGGCAGCACTTTTTGAACTACAAACCCCCGCTGGGGCAGCACTTTTAGAACGACAAACCCCCGCCGGGGCGGGTATTCGCAGATTCCAATTCTACAGTTTGTATTCTTCGCAATTTTTTAACCCTTTCTCCTTCCAACCTTCATAACTCGAGTTATACAGATCCAATTAAGTCTGTTTTTAACTCTATGGACTCATAATTCACAGACATACAACATACCAAAGAATCAACAATTTAAAGAAATATTAACCAACCAAAATCTTAACCCAAAACTCATGTTCGTACTAGTTTTACATGTTTTAACATGTTTAGCGTAATCATTTACCACTGATTCGATTCCGAACCAAATCAATCCGATTAACCTTCGTTGTTTTCATTTTTCAACATACTAACAACATCTACCATCAATTTAAAGTTTCCGTCACGAATTCATCATCAATTTTAGTCTCAAAATAGACCAAAACATACATACTATAACAAAACTCTAATTCCTCCTCTTTAACATGTTTTTATGATTTTGATTACTCTAAAACCATTCATAGAGGTTATATATATCGGATTATACATACCCATACACATATATATACAACATCTTTTTACATCATCCAACCAAAATAGCTTTTTATGTGAAAAACTTAAAACTATAAATTAAAGCTTTAGAACCAGAGTATACATTTGATTCTTCCTAATCTTAGTTAGATGATGAGCAATATATGTTTAATCTCCTCATTGCTTCTCCTTGATTCCTCAGTCTTCTTCTCAATTTCCACATAGAACATCTTTATTTCCTTTACCCTCTATAAACTCAGCTTTTCTAAAACTGAAAAGTGAGGCTTATCAGTTTTAACGTAACATTTATTTGGCTTAATAAAATATTAAGAGAAAAGGTTCCAGCAGTTTTGGTTTCTCAAAGGTCACTAGGCCATGTTTGGCCAATTCCAAATAGGCTCCAATCCATTTATTTTAATGACTCACTTATTCCATTAACCAATTCTCATACTCTAAACTAAACTTAATTAAATCATAATCTTTACTTAGCCCACACAATATTTACCTAGCTAATAATATAATTTTATTTAATAAATCATTAATCCTCTATTTTAATTATTTAATTAAATTAGAATACTTCCATTTAGCCAATATAACAAATTACTAAATCTCTAATTTAATTACTTAATTAAATTAGAATATTTCCATTCCATCAATATTATCAGACTTTCATTAAATTATTTTATAACATTTTCTATCAAATATTCATTTTAAATTTCATAAATATTCAAACAAAATATTTATTTTATTCGATAAATATTTTAATTACTTACGAGATTCACAATTGTGTTACATTAACATATTACGTTTATATGTAATATGTATTACTTTCTCATCTTATTAAAACAAATATATTTACATTAATTCACTATTTCAGTTAAGTGAATTAGTTGCCTTATTTAAGAAATTTAATTCATTACAATTCAATTGCCAATCGAGACATGATAATCAAATTATATTATTTCATAATATAATTCCCAACTCTATTTAAATTAACCAATATTTATCCAGTTAATTCCATTTTCCACCATAGTCCTTTATATAACTAATTCTCTTCACTTCCTTAACAGTTTAACCAACTATTAAATCTCATATATATTTAATTTCTTCACAGCGAAACACATAATTCAAAAAATATATAAATCTCATAATAAGAATTTTAATTATTAAATTCTTATTTTAATTACTTATGAAAATTTGGGTTGTCACATCCTTCCCCCCTTATAAGGATTCCGTCCTCGGAATCATTGAAACATCCCTTACTCGGTTTTTAATAATTCTCTTTTAAAATTTATCATTGAACCACTCACATTATCTCAATATAGGTTTTATATTTCCTACTATATTTGCTTTTCACAACAAACTCTTATAGACTTTATTTCACAACATTTGCTTAAACTCAATTATAATTGAGTATTATATATTCTTTAACCCGTTCATTACCTTTTTCTAAGGATCATTATCATATACTCAATTCTCAAACTCTCGGGACATTACAAAGTTTTAAATCTATCCCATGTGACTACACCTTCTCCTGCCCTAGCCTGATTTACTTTCCACCAAAAATTTGTTTCCCCCTTCATCATGTAGGTGGCAAAAACGGTCTTTTGCCCCTCAGATACCCTAGCTACCACGAATGCTTTTTCAATTTCCTTAACCCAAGTTTGGGCTTCAACAGGGTCAGTTGTACCTTTGAATTCCAGTGGTCCTACAACCTTAAAGTCTTTGAAGTTCGCTAAGCGGTTGTCCGGCAGGTTTCCAGCGACTGGTATTCCCTGTTGCATAGCCTGAGCTAACATGTTTGCAAATTGCTGCATTGGATCAGCTTGTTATTGTCCCTCAACATTATGACAGACTCTTCTGCCCTTTGGTTGAGAGTTCGACGTCTTGGCGGCATTATCTGATTAAATAAAATCATAATTTAACTTACATTCTAAACCTTATCAAATAAGTTTAATATCTTAAACTGGTTTCATCATTCAAACATAGATTCATATTCATTTAACGAATATTTTACAAAGCATAGCACATACCGCTTTAAACATCATTCATCCCTTTGTGACTACAAAAGTCGGGATTTACAGACTTGACCAACACAAAAGTTTTAGAATATTACATTACACAGACATACTAAGCACACATATTAAACACACCTACATCACAACAGAACCTATACTACTTATTTATTATTCTTTTTTTATTGGACAACTTTTCTCTTGATGACCTTCTATCCCACAGATAAAACATGCTCCTTTTTTGTAGTCAGGACAATACAGAGTAGTATGTCCCTCATAGCCGCAAAGATAACATATTCTTTTCCATTTCTTCTTATTGGATTTTCCTAAGTCATGGTCTTCTATCTTTCTTTTCCCCTTCTTGTCCGGAGTTGCACACGATGTGTTGCTTGTGGCTCCCATCTGACCAATTTGGATCTTAAGCTTATCTTGTCCTTCCATTGTTTCTATTAACGCTTGACGCAACTGACTATTCAACAGCTTTTCTATCTCCCACAGCCTTTCCAGAGAAGAAACCTTGTTCTTCAGATTCTGCACTTCTGTTGATGCTTGATCAGGTTCAACTTTAGTGTCTGAATCGCTATCTGTCAGCTTCACCATCTCCGAATCTGGTACTATGTTTTCCACAATAACCACATCTTCTGAGTTATTTTCATTGTGAGCCTCTATGTCAGCTATCGGCTTCGATATTGGCTCATTCTTTACGATCCGAGGGTAATCGAATCCTTTTCCAACTGACATCTACACACATAAATTATCCTGATTAGCATTAGTATATACACACAACAAATAAGAGTTTTATACAAGTTATCTTTTATTTAGTTTGACTATGAATTTAGTCAATTCATCTCTTTTTAAACTCTATATGAGTTATTTATATTTTCAACGTTTCCCTCTGTTCTAAGGTTATAGCCTAAGGTCTAGCCCACCTAACGTTTTTAACCCCTAAGCTCTGATACCATGATGTGATGACCCCAAATTCGGGTACTTGAAACCCGAACTCGGTTCTTCACGATACCATTTCTATGAGCGGAATAATACTAATAATAATAACAATAGTATAAAAGTCAACTTAATTTACATAATTATCAGAGTCTGAATCCCAAGTACGTAACCTTTAAACATTCATTACAACCATGATAGATAATTGATATCATAATTGTCTTAATAATATCAAACTAATACATAAACTAGCACAAATCTTATTTGGTTAGCTTTCCTTTACCTTTGTTTCTGCATGAGCTCTCTGGTTCTTCACACTTAGCTGAAAATATTTAAATTAAGCAAGGATGAGCATTTGAGTGCCCAACAAGTAAAAATAATTATATATATGTATATATAATCTAAACGAATTTAAATGTTTTCTTTGTACTATTCTTCTACAACAAGTGTAATACCCAGAAAAAAAAATACTAAATAATAAAAATTACTTTGTTTTTAAAACATATTTATTTGGGCTTTGTCTTTTATTTGGGTTAAACTAGTTATTTAATTTGTGTGAGCTAATATTAATAAGAGATGGGTAAATTAATTTAGTACAATTTGGGCCTTAAAATTTATTTGGGTTTGATTTAATTAAATATGGGTAATATTAAACCCTATTATAATTAGGAAAAGGTTAATAAAAATTTGTTATTACGTAAACAAAACCCAAGTGCTTCATCATATTTTATATCAACTGACCGAAGGAAAAGAAAAGGGGAGCAAGCCGCCGCCGTTACAAAGAGAAGAAAAAGGAGAAATTAGATGGTACTTTGTATTTGGTAAAAGAAGAAGAAACTTTTTGGATACATGTAAGCTATATGTATATATGTCTTTTATAATCTTTAAGTTGGTGCTGCTAGGTATATGTTCATAAATTTATATGATATAAATCAAAGGAATTGAATGTAGAATTAGTATTAGTATACTGTAGTAATAATACTATATCTATATATACTAGTTAGTGATCAGAATGTTATTATATGGTTGGCTATCCAAATAAAAGGCAAAATAAGTTTTTATTAAAGTATTGTACGATTTTGCTAATTGTTGTAGTACTTTTTTTTTCAAATGAATTGATTTATGGAATGAAACTTGGATAAATGTTTATGTCCAACATAAGTGACCTGCATGTATTTTTTTTTATAAATAAATTATGTATATTACCGACAATAAAATTTGGTAATTAACATAGGTTATACTAACAGAGGTATAAGATAGGAACTATTGAAATTAATAAGTATTATTAAATTTATAAGTTAATTATTTATTTATTTTATTTTATTTTATTTTTTTTGCTCGAACGGGGAGAATTTAACGAGACATATTTGGAATATAAATTTTGGAGTATTAATAATTGATATAAGGCGATGATTAAAGGCATATTAAATAGATTATGAATTTATTTTGGAATTATTAGCTTGGATTATTTTTAATTTGAGGTGAATATGTTTAGGTTGTGAATAACATTTCGTATTTGATATCGTTGGCATTTGAGGGTAAGATTTTGTGGAGTGAGCTATAAATGGTTTGGAAGTATCAGGTACGGATTTCGTACTCTTTCAGCAATACTCTTGTTAAATTTGATTTGTTCGTTTGTTTCCTTATTTCGAATTATGTTATGATTTCACATAATTGTTTCCTGTGAAATAAATATATTAGTTTCATTTTGAAGTTGATACATATGACTCGTATTTGTACTCTTTAAAGTAGGATATCATATTTAGTATTTATTTTTGATAATTGTAGAACGGTACATGTTGCAACCTTCTTTTTGAGACATTGTGACTATAATTTGATTTGGTTCAACATGTACATATAGAACCCTTTTGTTGGTATTATGTCGCATGTGTTGTGATATAATATATTTTTTTGGAATATACCGTAGGGTATACCTGAGCTATAACCACCTGTGGGGGTACCACAGGCATGTCGTCTTGGTACGAGAGGCATGACACTTTTCGTGGCAGTTTAATTAGTTCACGGCGTCTCCGTTTTAGGTTCCAGAGGAAGTGGGCCATTTAGTATTTTGTTGTGGGAGGCGTATGGGTTAACCCTAGTTTTCTGTTTTGTAGATTGGTGATGTTGTGCCAAACACACCTATCTGATTTGTATACATTTAGATTCGCGGTCCAATGTATGATTTGCCTGTGTGGCATTACTTTGGTTGCCTGTGTGGCATTATTTTGGCTTGCTTGTGTGGCATTATTTTGATTGCCTGTGTGGCATCATTTGATTTGCCTGTGTGGCATTATTTTGACTTGTCTGTGTGACAAAGTATAGTTCTGAGCTCATTCGGTATGAAATAACACTCAACCATTTGATTCAGCCTATTATTTCATTGTATTAATTTTGTTTGTTTCTGTTCAGTTCAATTCATTGAGTTAATTATTTCAGTTCATTATTTCTTTATTCTTCTATTGGTTTCGTCAATTCTGTTGATTCAGATATATTCCATTCAAATCTTTGGAGATTATATTTTCGTCAGTATTTACCCTCGAGGCTTTGTTCAGTATTTTGTCTCAATTGTTTTCGAATATCAGTTGTATATCTTTTGTATATCTGTATCCGTACTGGGCAATTGGCTCATGCTGTGTTTTTCTTCCGGCAGGTTTGCAGAGATTCAGGGCTAGTGTGATGAGAGTGTTGCCTTTGACCATCTAGGTTAATTCAAATTTTAAGTTTTGATTATTTTGACTCTGTTTGGAGAATTGTATTTAGTACTTCATTAATAGATCACCACTATTAATATTTTGAGGTTATTAATTAGTGTTCTGTTTACTTATTTTGAGGTTTGTTGTGCTTTGCTCATAAACTCCCTTTCCTTTTCGGGAAGGGGGTGTTACAACAAGTCAATAGTTGTGAAGTATTCTGAACCGATAAATATAACATAACAACTCTCTTTCAAATTTTTGAAACTACATATTGACTATAACTGGGGTTATGGTGACATGCCATGAACATTGTTTTTATTTTCAAAAAGGTTAAACAGAAATTCATCTGTAAACCGTCATAACTTACGGGCACAGGGGGTGATCAGCCCGTTATGCCCTGCATTGATTAATACTACATACAAGAACGAGGGTATCATTCACTCTGTCCGCCTTGGGCGCATAAATGTTTTCTCGTGTAGGGATGTTCATACTTGTCTGGGTTCTAAGTCAAAGGTTTTATCTTGTTCAACAATAATCTATAATGCAACATATATATATACGGGTAATTGATAAAGGTATATCAACATGTAATTAAATACAATGATTATCCAAGTGGGGACACTTGTTTAATCATTTATAGAAATTAACGAACAGAATATATATATCTGAATTACCATATACTAACATGTTGATAAGCAATGAGCGTATATAATATAAGGTTAATAATCTTTACAGTAATAATATAGTTTAGAAACATGCTTACTCATGTCCATTGCATAAAGAAAATGCAAAGGTAAGATACTTGCCTGAAGCGCTGCTTACAGTTTGCAATTTAGATTTATCGCTTATCTCACGACCTATCATTAATAAGATCGTTCGTTCGTTCGATTAAAATAACATACTATAACACATAACATTGCTTATTGCAGTCAGTATATAGCTTAAATATATTGTCACATATTCATAACTGTCATTAAAACATTTAAGAACAGTCATCAAGTCAAACCATGTCCATTTGGTTTGAGTTCGGTACTATTTCAGTGTCCCGATTGCATAATCGGATAATTAACGAATTTATTACCAATAAAACTTTGTTCAAGAACTTAAATATTATATTAAATAATTTAATTATCATTTATCATTTATAATATTTATCCCAACATAAATACCATTTATAATTATTTTTCAATCATTAATATCATTTATAATGATTTAATTAATAAATAATTTCATTATCATTAATACTTAAATAATTTAAAATATTAATGAAATACATGCCAAAATATTTAAAAGTTATTTATTATAACTTAAAACATTTTTAAAACCTTAATATCACCCTTAAATGATGTTTTTTAAAATATTAAAATTATTTTTAAATAATTATCATTAGTTCTCTTTAATAATTATTTAATAATAATTAATTAGTTAATTTATTATATGCCTTTAATTATTAATTAATAATAATTAACTAATAATTAATTAATTAATATGTGACTTTAATTATTCTTTAATATTAATTAAATAATAATTAATTAATAAATATGAGTCTTAAATTATAATTAATATTAATTAAATAGTAATTAATTAATCACTTATAAATAAATAAATAAATAAATAATAATTAATTTATTTATTTTATTAGTCTTTAGTTATTATTTAATTTTTATTAAATAATAATTAATTAAATAAATTATTTATCCTGAAAAATAAATAAATAATTTACTTTATAAATTTCTAATTATTCTTTAAAGAATAATTAATTATTTAACATTTATACTTATTTATTATTTAATATTAATTAAATAATAAATAATTATTTTACTATGCTAATGCCAATAAATAATTACATTATTATTACCTTACCTTAATTAAGCAATCTTAATCATTAATTAACATTAATCAAATAATAAATAAATCATTTAGTTCATTTATTTCCTAACTTTCTAGATTCTTTTTCCAAATTGAGGTCCTTCACGAAAACCTTTGTACACCGAGATCTACAACTCCGATTGAGGGCCAATCAGACTCGTTAGATCCGCATCTTCCCGAATTACATTTTTCTTTTATTAAACACTTCATTTGGGCCTGTTATGAGCCCAGAAAACTGGACTAAAGTGACTGTCAAAACAAAGTCCCGAATTTCATTTCCAGATTTGGGGTCTCTTACGAAAACAATCATAAAACCAAATCGACAACTCGGATTTCGATTCCGTCAGTGGCGTTGGATTCGTATCTTTCTGAACTACGTTTTCCATTTATCAAACACCTAATTCGGACTTGTTTTGGTCTCAGAAAATAGGCCAGAAGTGGACTGTTCGCGCAGAGGTTCCGACAGTCAGCTTTTTAAGTTCCAAAAATCATATCTTGCTCATTTCAAATCACTTTTATACGATTCCAACTAGGTTTTACTCTTATCTTAGCCCTCTATCACATGGTATAAAATTTTGAAAATTTTCTTTCAACCATAAAGATACATACATAACGAAAAAGTAATATGAACTTAACGTCTTAACTTTCATTTTTATCTTTCTTTACCTCATACTTTTGATCAACTATCTAACCCCAAAAATGGTGAGATCCATACTTGACATATTATAAAACAAGTAATTCAAGAGTTCAAGGGTTTTGAAATATAAGGTATTTCTTTTGTAAGAAAACCAAAATAATTATACAAAACTTAAGGTTAGGATTTTATACCTAGTTTTGTGGGATGTCCTTCTTTTTCCTTCACAAATAACTTAAGAACTTGGGTGGCATGAAAAACTCCTCCTTCTTCCTCCAAGGCTGCCGACACCCCTCTCTCTCTCGCTTAATATATTTTTAGCTAACTTGGAATAGTGAGATGAAAGAGAAAATAATATGTTTTGTGTTGGTAAAAAAAAATGTGTAGATATATTATATATATCCATGAAATCTCCTAATACAAATCTTCTCCTCTCTCTCCATATAACTTGCAATATTGATAAAACATGGTGGCTAGCTTCTTAAGTTGACACCTAAGGGAGTAGGTTACTTACTAAAGTAAGAAAATAAATCAACACATGCTATCTATTTCCCTCCTTTTGCCGGATGCACCTCCCCCCAATTTAGCCCAATTTTTGATTTTCTTTTATTGCCAAATTAGCTAAATAGAATGACCAAAAAGTCCCTAGCACATGGGCTGAAGATTGGGCCATACATTTAATTCTTTTGGGCTCTCATTTAATTTGTTTGGGACATGAAAAATAGCATGGTCCAATACATTAATTTTACATTACCCTAATTATTTAATTAGGATTTTATTCCACTCATTTTGGGAATAAAAAAAAAATTTATCCTTGTTGATTTAAATTACACAATCCAATTAGACTCGTCCTATTCAAGTAACTTGAATATTTAATTAGGGTTTAATATTTTAATTAGGGTTTACAAATTATCAAACAATAATCACATAATCACATACTTACATTTAAATACAAACATAATCAATCACTATGTTTAATATTTCAATTCCTTAAGCAAATAAATTCTTATTATTCATAATACATAAAAATTGATTTTAAATATAATTATCGCAATAATTATATTTAAAATTAAAATTCATAACCATAGATCAATTATTATACCTACATACATACATTTGAATATAAATATATTTAATAAGTATATTTAATATTATAATATTATTCTCATTCATTGATCAAAACCCAGAATTAGGGTTTGAATTCCATATTTGATTTATCTGTCATAATTAACCTTATTAATTCAGTTAAAATAATTAACTTAATAATCTGTACTAAAAATCATATAATATATTAAAATAATTATTATAATTATTCTAAAAATCACTCCATATATTATTTAAATAATATATGATTATATTTTTATGAAAAATAGTTAATAAAAATATTTCTACTAGAAATTAATTATTATAAGAATATACTTTATAAAAATCCATAATTCTAAAATAAAGTTATTTGTAAATATTTATGTGATAAATATATTTTTATTTACCACATAAATACATATATATATTATCTTGTACAAATCCTCATCCTTAAAATAATAAATAAATAAAAAATTTATACGCAAAATTTCTTATTTATTTATATAGAAAATATCGGGTTGTTACATTCACCCTCCCTTATAAAGATTCCGTCCCCGGAATTACCGTTTTAAAACCTATACATACACGGCACATAGTATACACAATCATTGCAATTAGATCTCGATCAACTTTGATCGAACCGATCTTTAACTATTCACATAAAGCTTGTCTTTCTGATTAAACGGAAACTTGATTTCTAAAAGAACTCAAATTCCTCCTCAAAATTTCTTTATAGAATAATTTACTATATATATGAAAATCATGTATACTAAAATAAAAGTTGTATGAATAATACCTGGTATTGCAGTGTCAGCTGCTGCCGTATCCTGGACTGTCATGTTGAAAACCCTCGCAGTAGATTTTGTTGGCTTGCTCGACGAAGTTGGTCCCGTGATTGCTAACGTCCCACTGCCAGTGCCCATGTTCACACTTCCTGTCTCCACCCTCCTCTTCAGACAATCTTTCACCCTGTGCTCTGTCGATCCGCATATAAAACATTCTCCTGTGTGGTTCTTTCCACATGTCTTACACGGCACCACCTGCTTCTTAACACCTTCTTGCTTTATCTGTACACTTCCAAAACTGCTCACCTTTCTCTTGCCACCTCCACTCATGCTCCCACTATTCATTCCTACCTTCCCTGCTCCTTCTACATTGCCTTTGTTCTTTCTCTCCTAGTTGTAGAGGCTCATGGCCTCACTCCCCTCCTCAGCTATGATCGCTTTCTCCATGAGTGCTGCAAATGTAGAAATCTGCAACACCGCCACTGTGTTGTAGAGCCAAGGTTTCAATCCCAGCTCAAACCTCCTTGCCTTTCTAGCCTCCGTATCGACTTGATGTGGAGCAAACCTAGCTAACTCATTAAATTTGGCGGCGTATTCAGACACCATCATATTCTCCTGCTTCAACTCTAAAAATTTAATCTCCATCCTCGCCTGCATACTTGGTGAAAAATAGTTTTCGAAAAACAAAGTTTTAAATCTATCCCATGTGACTATACCTTCTCCTGCCCTAGCCTGATTTGCTTCCCACCAAAAATTTGCTTCCCCCTTCATCATGTAGGTGGCAAAAGCGGTCTTTTGCCCCTCAGATACCCTAGCTACCACGAATGCTTTTTCAATCTTCTTAAACCAAGTTTGGGCTTCAACAGGGTCAGTTGTACCTTTGAATTCCGGTGGTCCTACAGCCTTAAAGTCTTTGAAGTTCGCTAAGCGGTAGTCCGACTGGTTTCCAGCGACTGGTATTCCCTGTTGCATAGCCTGAGCTAACATGTTTGCAAATTGTTGCATTGGATCAGCTTGTTGTTGACAGACTCTTCTGCCCTTTGGTTGCGAGTTCGACGTCTTGGCGGCATTATCTGATTAAATAAAATCATAATTTAACTTACATTCTAAACCTTATCAAATAAGTTTAATATCTTAAACTGGTTTCATCATTCAAACATAGATTCATATTCATTTAACGAATATTTTACAAAGCATAGCACATACTGCTTTAAACATCATTCATCCCTTTGTGACTACAAAAGTCGGGATTTACAGACTTGACCAACACAAAAGTTTTAGAATATTACATTACACAGACATACTAAGCACACATATTAAACACACCTACATCACAACAAAACCTATATTACTTATTTATTATTCTTTTTTTATTGGACAACTTTTCGCTTGATGACCAGAATTCTATCCCACAGATAAAACATGCTCCTTTTTTGTAGTCAGGACAATACAGAGTAGTATGTCCCTCATAGCCGCAAAGATAACATATTCTTTTCCATGTCTTCTTATTGGATTTTCCTACGTCATGGTCTTCTATCTTTCTTTTCCCCTTCTTGTCCGGAGCTGCACACGATGTGTTGCTTGTGACTCACATCTGACCAATTTGGATCTTAAGCTTATCTTGTCCTTCCATTGTTTCTATTAACGCTTGACACAACTGACTATTCAATAGCTTTTCTATCTCCCACAGCCTTTCCAGAGAAGAAACCTTGTTCTTCAGATTCTGCACCTCTGTTGATGCTTGATCAGGTTCAACTTTAGTGTCTGAATCGCTATCTGTCAGCACCACCATCTCCGAATCTGGTACTATGTTTTCCACAATAACCACATCTTCTGAGTTATTTTCATTGTGAGCCTCTATGTCAGCTATCGGCTTCGATATTGACTCATTCGAGGGTAATCGAATCCTTTTTCACCTGACATCTACACATATAAATTATCCTGATTAGCATATAGTATATACACACAACAAATAAGAGTTTTATACAAGTTATCTTTTATTTAGTTTGACTATGAATTTAGTCAATTCATCTCTTTTTAAACTCTATATGAGTTATTTATATTTTCAACGTTTCCCTCTGTTCTAAGGTTATAGCCTAAGGTCTAGCCCACCTAAGGTTTTTAACCCCTAAACTCTGATACCATGATGTGACGACCCCAAATTCGGGTACTTGAAACCCGAACTCAGTTCTTCACGATACCATTTCTATGAGCGGAATAATACTAATAATAATAACAATAGTATTAAAGTCAACTTAATTTACATAATTATCAGAGTCTGAATCCCAACTACGTAACCTTTAAACATTCATTACAACCATGATAGATAATTAATATCATACTTGTCTTAATAATATAAAACTAATACATAAACTATCACAAATCTTATTTGGTTAGCTTTCTTTTACCTTTGTTTCTGCATGAGCTCTCTGGTTCTTCTCACTTAACTGAAAATATTTAAATTAAGCAAGGATGAGCATTTGAGTGCCCAGCAAGTAAAAATAATTATATATATATATATATATATATATATATATATATATATATATATATATATATATATATATATATAATCTGAACGAATTTAAATATTTTCTTTGTACTATTCTTCTATAACAAGTCAATAGTTGTGAAGTATTCTGAACCAATAAATATAACATAACAACTCTCTTTCAAATTTTTGAAACTACATATTGACTATAATTGGGGTTATGGTGACATGCCATGAACATTGTTTTCATTTTCGAAAAGGTTAAACATAAATTCATCTGTAAACCGTCATAACTTACGGGCACGGGGGGTGATCAGCCCGTTATGCCCTGCATTGATCAATACTACATACAAGAACGAGGGTATCGTTCACTCTGTCCGCCTTGGGCGCATAAATATTTTCTCGTGTAGGGATGTTCATACTTGTCTGGGTTCTAAGTCAAAGGTTTTATCTTGTTCAACAATAATCTATAATGCAACATATATATATACGGGTAATTGACAAAGGTATATCAACATGTGATTAAATACAATGATTATCCAAGTGGGGACGCTTGTTTAATCATTTACAGAAATTAACGAACAAAATATATATATCTGAATTACCATATACTAACATGTTGATAAGCAATGAGCGTATATAATATAAGGTTAATTATCTGTGCAGTAATAATATAGTTTAAAAACATGCTTACTCATGTCCATTGTATAAAGAAAATGCAAAGGTAAGATACTTGCCTGAAGCGCTGCTTACAGTTTGCCATTTAGATTTATCGCTTATCTCACGACCTATCATTAATAAGATCGTTCGTTCGATGAGAATAACATACTATAACACATAACATTGCTTATTGCAGTCAGTATATAGCTTAAATATATTGTCACATATTCATAACTGTCATTAAAACATTTAAGAACAGTCATCAAGTCAAACTATGTCCATTTGGTTTGAGTTCGGTACTATTTTAGTGTCCCGATTGCATAATCGGATAATTAACGAATTTATTACCAATAAAACTTTGTTCAAGAACTTAAATATTATATTAGATAATTTAATTATCATTTATCATTTATAATATTTATCCTAACATAAATACTATTTATAATTATTTTTCAATCATTAATATCATTTATAATGATTTAATTAATAAATAATTTCATTATCATTAATACTTAAATAATTTAAAATATTAATGAAATACATGCCAAAATATTTAAAAGTTATTTATTATAACTTAAAACATTTTTAAAACCTTAATATCACCCTTAAATGATTTTTTTTAAATATTAAAATTATTTTTAAATAATTATCATTAGTTCTCTTTAATTATTATTTAATAATAATTAATTAGTTACTTTATTATATGCCTTTAATTATTAATTAATAATAATTAACTAATAATTAATTAATTAATATGTGTAACGACCCCAAAATCCATACAAATTAAATCTCAACTTTGGTCGTTAACCATACATTAAATCTCTAATTTTACATCATTGTTCGATATTAAAAATACTAAAATTTGCGGAATATTTAAAACATTTATACATTTCCTACTTTCTTGCCCTGAATCGCAACCTTTACATTACATCTCTTTGATTCAATCTTATATCATGAATCGTTACAACAAAATGACTATACAAAGTCTTACATCATAACTACATATCCATATACATTGGATAACTCAACTTACAATTTAACAACATATTACGTTCAAAATATGAAATACATTTCTCATAAAACATAAGTAATCTTCGTGAATATAGATCTCCATAACTCACTTAGCACATATCTTTACCTTAAAATCTTGACCTGCAAAAGTGGTTATTTGCAAGAGTGAGCTCGACAGCCTAGCAAAGTCTAACAGTTTTCATGCATCACATAACACATAATAGCATGCTCGATATACATCTCATTAAAGTAACATGGCATACATGCTTTTAATTCACATAGCAAATATAAAGATTGAGTTCCTTACTCAATCATCATTACTTAACCAAAACAATATAGTCATATATTGACTTTAACATTTCATGATCCAACATGCATAACATATCATGCAATTTAAAACAGTTCATCAAGTCAACGTAGAAAATAGGAACCGAAAGACTTGCCTTGATCGTTGTTTACCAATAATAGTTTAACAGCTTACAGTTATTTGCACTTCACGTGCCCTACACAATTATATAATCATACACATCAACTATTAGTCACATAACAACACATAGCAATTGTAATGTAAACTCTACTACACATCTCATAATCTTTCCTATTAATTAGCACACAATGGTCAATTAGATGGTGTTAACTTTTCGACTTATGACTCGCTATATTTCTTCTTAGTCAAACTCGAAGTTCAAGTACTTAAGTCTTGCTAGGACTACTTATTGGTTTATATTAAACCCATTCCATATCTTATAATATCCATTTCAATTGAATTGAAACACTTTTTAAGTTCATTAACACTTGACACGGCGTTTCGACGTTCATTCATCACACGCCCGATTTGCCTCTCTTGTGTATGCTTACTACGCTTCTATAACTCATCTAATACATCATGTATTATTGTTAAGCATCATTATAATTACGAATATTCATGTTTTATAACTTAGGACATCATCTTTTATGAAGAGCACTACACATGCATATGTGCATGTCCGACGCCCTCCGATTGCCTCTGAAAACACAACAGTCCTAACGATGACCATTTTGACCCATTCTAATTACCTCAAATTGAAAAACTTAAAGAAAAAAAGTTGTAGGTCTACTCGTCCTCGTTCTGGATCATCTTGAATCACCTCAATCGGAGTTCGTATGAGGAAGTTATGGTTATTTTACTATAGGAGGTCAAAACTGTCCAAGTCAGACTACAAATCCGGCGCTGGGGCGCGAGGACTAGGATATAAAGTGGCGCCGGGGCGCGAAGATTGGCGCTGGGGCACGAATTTCAGCACTGGGGCGCCAACTTTTGGCGCTGGAGCGCGAATTTTTGGTGTTGGGGCGCCGAAACTTGCAGAACCCAACCACGAAGAACAGAATAAAGCTACTGTCTTTATTTTTAACAGCAATTAACCCCAATTAACATGCATAACTTCATTGTAAACTACATATAAACGTTAATAATCATCCATATAACAATTACCAACAATTAAACAACTACCTTAGAAAACATAATTCTTTGAAAACACTGTTTTAAGAAAACTCCATTGTTAACGTTTGTTTAATACTGTAATATCAATAATAACCCAAACTTGATTATTTTAAAGTACGATTCTCTGAAATTCATACCCAATTAATATACATGACGTTCAATTTCATAAATAGCATACAATCACCTACTAATTTTTGTTATCATGCAAAACATACGTTTATACATATATATTCACTGTAAAAACTATTTCCTTCTTACAAACGTAATTTATCATACAATTCTTCATCTAACACTAGTTATAAACCTCATAATCACATACCATCACTATAATTCAATTGTATAATAGCAATTACAGAAATTATACCACCAACGCAGTGAATTTTAAGAACACCGAGACTAAGGAATTATAGTATAATACATATATGTTAAGATTATAAAACATACCTTCTGTTGTTTTGAAACTATTTGTTAATCACTGATAATAGCTAGAAGAAGTCAGAACTTACTTTGAAAATCACAGCCTTTTCTCTCTCAAATTTCTTTTCTTTCTTAGGTTCAGTCTTAGACTAGGCTAGCGTAAACCAATAACTGACAAAAGTTTACGCCAAAATAAAAACTGATATGGCAATAATAAGCCTACTTATTATATCAGTTACAGAAGATAACGTATAGATTAAATATATTTTATTTATTTATTTTATTTTGTAAATAATTTAAATTTCAAAAATCCAAAAGCCATAGGGCTTTGTTTGGCAAACTAGTTAAAACTGAGAGACTTAATAAACTTAAGCCTTGTTTGGCAAAATAAATTAAAACTACTTTAATTTATTTTAATAACCACTTATAATATAGTTATTTGTTGCACTTCTATCTAATTAAATTTTTATACTTAATTTAATTAATTCTAATAACAATTCATTGCATAATATAATAATTTATTTAATCATTATAACTCTCTAACTTAATTATTAAATTAAATTAGAATACTAACTCATTAATTATTTATTAAACAAATAAATAATCAAATCACATCAAATCAATTAAACAAATACTTATTCAACGATAAACACATCCGTTAAATATTTATATAATTCATTAAATATTTAAATATTGTAATTTAAATCTGAATTGTTACATCATTCCCTCCTTACAAGGATTCTGTCCTCAGAATCACAACTCAAACCACTCATTCGCTACAATCTTCCCTACTTACAAAGATTCTGTCCCCAGAATCGAAGACAGAAATTAAACAATTAACTCAGAGAAATCTTTCATCATTTTATCTAAATATAGATTTTATATTTCCTACTACATTCATTACCTTACAAATTCTAGGTTTCATTTCATAACTTTCATTTGAACTCAATTATATTCTGAATATTATATATCTTTTAACCCATTCATTTCCTTTTCTAAGGATCGTTATCATAAACACTCGGGAATCGCTATCATAAACACTCGGGATATTACATTCACCCTTTCTTCTAAGAATTTCGTCCTCGAAATTTTATTTATTAATTTTTATTCATTCATTCTATCAAAGTAGATTTTACATCACTACTTCATTCATTCATTGGTTTCTATAACCACTTTCTTTCCACAAAGATCATTCTACAATTATTAACTTTTCTATTAAAAGTTTCACATTATTCTTTGATAACTCATCTACTTCTCACTTCAAAATATCTTTTCTCACTTATTCAACATACTCATCATTCAGTGTCGCATTATACGACTTACTTCTTTCTAAGGAATATTTTCCTTTTTCACTTCCATCTTGCAGAATAACAAGAATCTTCCACAATTGTTCAATAATTGGGAAGTAATATGAATAACTCAGGAATATAAAAGATTCCAAATCATGCTGAGGGTCACAAGACCATGAACTCTATTCTCTAGGGTTAATAGTGCTTCACCCCCGGTTCTTCACACTTTAATCCCTCTTTGGCAGAATGTTTATCAATCACAAAGACTGAAAACACCCTCCGCAAGTACTCTAGGTGATTAACCTATTGTACATGTATTGTGCACAAACATTTCAGCGCAAAGTATAAACTAAGCGTAACCTCTAATAAAAGAGTTGTTCATCTCAGAATTTAGAGTGCAAGCATTCAACTGAGGGTCTAATGACCACGAACCTTGTCCACAGTTATAAGTAATCTTTCAACTTTAACTTTTATAGTCATACGACTATAATAACTTCAAGGTACTTAGGGGATTAATCCTTCGTACATGTATTTACAGTTCGTTGAGGATTCCGTCATTTGGTGACTTTATCATACTACATCATACCATAGTGGGCTGACGATCCTTAGATCACCTCCAACACTAGGAAATACTGCATTGATGACTCCATCGTTTTTATCATCTTTGCACCAGGTTACATGATGCATTAATGATATAAAATACATTTTGTTATATTGCAAATCATTTTTGTCTAGCCGAAGTAATTAGCATAGACATACGAATAACAGTATTGTTGTTAAAACACATTGGTTCCATCATTTGATCCAATGTTTTTCAAGAAAATAAAACTGTAAACATCAGCACGAAGTCAATAAATTTCGAAAGTCTAGCATAGCTAGTAGATTTAGAATACATATGCTTCCACCATCAACTCCACTTTCTATAATGATCCATTGCTTAATAGGTCTATCTATTCCTATCATCCTCAGTACTCCATTCACACTTAATTACACTAGGTTCATTAAACTTACCACACGTTATAAGTTCAGGAACTTGCCACAATCATATGAGTTTAAGAACTTATCCTAGTCAGACCATAGGCGTCCATTCGCTGAGGGGTTCAAAAACATACCATATAATTATGAGTCACGAACCTACCATAAGTATGAGTTTTAAGAACTCGCACTTAACCTTATAATATTCTCTAACTATACTCTACCTATCTGTTATACACATGAGAAAAGAATCACCTTCTCAACAGGCATATAGCAAATAGCGCGACATAAACATTCCAATGATTATCAATATGATAAACTGAGTGCAAGCACAAAACCCTCGCCCATACAAAGGTTTGTACAACTCAGCCATCACATGAGTTCTCAATTGAAATCCCACCTAACTCTATCTTTCTTTTAACTTGCTCTTTGCTCGATACGAATTCCTCGTATCACATCATCTATAACTCCTCATGAGTTATCTCGTACTATTTCATAGTACACCATCTTCATAGCATTAAGCTATAATCATTCAAACATTACAGACCATCTTTCTTTTATAACTTAAACAGATCACGTCGTGACCTTATTCTATAATCATCTCTCTTAAAATTCTTTTGTTAACTCGTGATTGTTTTGTTTTACGATCCTCATTCTTTCTCTTTTTCATTATTTACGACATTATTCGTTATCTTGGCTATTGGAGTTAGGAAACTCCCATTTCTAAGCTTTATATCTCCAAGATTCTTCTTTGAATCTTCTTGTTTATATAACAATTCTTCATTTAAGAATTTCTAACTTCATTTACATCGCTCAAAATTTTATTCAAGTTCTAAACTCTCATCATACGTGTCCATTTCTACACTTGGTACACATCGAGTCTCTAATAGTTTCAATATGGTACGCTGAGTAGTTTCCCACAAACAACCAACAAACTAGGTTCCGAGTTGCTAGTTCGTATATACCTCCGCTCCATGAAGGAATCGTTTAGCCGAGATACCATACATCAACTATTAAAGAGTACAATTGTACCACACTTAAACATAACTCTCTATTCATAACTTCTTTATCATTCTCTTTTTATAGACATTGTCTATTTATTATCACCTTACATCCTTATTATTGGAGTTGGGTAACCCCACATTCATATTCCTGATAACTCTGCGAGATTCTTCTTTGAATCCTTTCACGCAAGTTTAAATCCCCTCTTTATAAATTGCATAAATTACTTCTTATTGTTCAAACTCTATTTGAGCTTATTCTTTCATTATCTTCACCTCTCTTCTCTAAGGTTATAGCCTACGGTACTCCTACCTAAGGTTTATAACCTACAGCTCTGATACCAACCTGTAACGACCCCAAAATCCATACAAATTAAATCTCAACTTTGGTCATTAACCATACATTAAATCTCTAATTTTACATCATTGTTCGATATTAAAAATACTAAAATTTGCGGAATATTTAAAACATTTATACATTTCCTACTTTCTTGCCCTGAATCGCAACCTTTACATTACATCTCTTTGATTCAATCTTATATCATGAATCGTTACAACAAAATGACTATACAAAGTCTTACATCATAACTACATATCCATATACATTGGATAGCTCAACTTACAATTCAACAACATATTACGTTCAAAATATAAAATACATTTCTCATAAAACATAAGTAATCTTCGTGAATATAGATCTCCATAACTCACTTAGCACATATCTTTACCTTAAAATCTTGACCTGCAAAAGTGGTTATTTGCAAGAGTGAGCTCGACAGCCTAGCAAAGTCTAACAGTTTTCATGCATCACATAACACATAATAGCATGCTCGATATACATCTCATTAAAGTAACATGGCATACATGCTTTTAATTCACATAGCAAATATAAAGATTGAGTTCCTTACTCAATCATCATTACTTAGCCAAAACAATGTAGTCATATATTGACTTTAACATTTCATGATTCAACATGCATAACATATCATGCAATTTAAAACAGTTCATCAAGTCCACGTAGAAAATAGGAACCGAAAGACTTGCCTTGATCGTTTTTTTACCAATAATAGTTTAACAGCTTACAGTTAT
This sequence comes from Panax notoginseng, assembly GCA_016801055.1. Lineage (NCBI taxonomy): Eukaryota > Viridiplantae > Streptophyta > Magnoliopsida > Apiales > Araliaceae > Panax > Panax notoginseng. The sequence goes on along the minus strand of CM029019.1, from coordinate 147,826,319 downwards.
CTGCACTTCACGTGCCATATACAATTATATAATCATACACATCAACTATTAGTCACATAACAACACATAGCAATTGTAATGTAAACTCTACTCCACATCTCATAATCTTTCCTATTAATTAGCACACAATGGTCAATTAGATAGTGTTAACTTTTTGACTTATGACTCACTATATTTCTTCTTAGTCAAACTCGAAGTTCAAGTGCTTAAGTCTTGCTAGGACTACTTATTGGTTTTATATTAAACCCATTCCATATCTTATAATATCCATTTCAATTGAATTGAAACGCTTTTTAAGTTCATTAACACTTGACATGGCGTTTCGACGTTCAATCGTCACACGCCCGATTTGCCTCTCTTGTGTATGCTTACTATGCTTCTATAACTCATCTAATACATCATGTATTAATGTTAAGCATCATTATAATTACGAATATTCATGTTTTATAACTTAGAACATCATCTTTTATGGTCAAGAGCACTACACATGCATATGTGCATGTCCGATGCCCTCCGATTGCCTCTAAAAACACAACAATCCTAAAAATAACCACTTTGACCCATCCTAATTACCTTAAATTGAAAAACTTAAAGAACAAAATTGTAGGTCTACTCGTCCTTGTTCTGGATCATCTTGAATCACCTCAATCGGAGTTCGTATGAGGAAGTTATGGCTATTTTACTACAGGAGGTCAAAACTGGCCAAGTCAGACTACAAATCCGGCGCTGGGGCGGGAGGACTAGGTTATACAGTGGCGTCGGGGCGGGAGATTGGCGCTGGGGCGCGAATTTCAGCACTGGGGCGCCAACTTTTGGCGCTGGGGAGCCAACTTTTGGCGCTGGGGCGCCGAAACTTGCAGAACCCAACCACGAAGAACAGAATAAAGCTACTGTCTTTATTTTTAACAGCAATTAACCTCAATTAACATGCATAACTTCATTGTAAACTACATATAAACGTTAATAATCATCCATATAACAATTACCAACAATTAAACAACTACCTTAGAAAACATAATTCTTTGAAAATACTGTTTTAAGAAAACTCCATTGTTAACGTTTGTTTAACACTGTAATATCAATAATAACCCAAACTTGATTACTTTAAAGTACGATTCTCTGAAATTCATACCCAATTAATATATATAACGTTCAATTTCATAAATAGCATACAATCACCTACTAATTTTTGTTATCATGCAAAACATACGTTTATACATATATATTCACCGTAAAAACTATTTCCTTCTTGCAAACGTAATTTATTATACAATTCTTCATCTAACACTAGTTATAAACCTCATAATCACATACCATCACTATAATTCAATTGTATAATAGCAATTACAGAAATTATACCACCAACGCAGTGAATTTTAAGAACACCGAGACTAAGGAATTATAGTATAACACATATATGTTAAGATTATAAAACATACCTTCTGTTGCTTTGAAACTATTTGTTAATCACTGATAATAGCTAGAAGGAGTCAGAACTTGCTTTGAAAATCACAGCCTTTTCTCTCTCAAATTTCTTTTCTTTCTTAGGTTCAGTCTTAGACTAGGCTAGCGTAAACCAATAACTGACAAAAGTTTACGCCAAAATAAAAACTGATATGGCAATAATAAGCCTACTTATTATATCAGTTACAGAAGATAACGTATAGATTAAATATATTTTATTTATTTATTTTATTTTGTAAATAATTTAAATTTCAAAAATCCAAAAGCCATAGGGCTTTGTTTGGCAAACTAGTTAAAACTGAGAGACTTAATAAACTTAAGCCTTGTTTGGCAAAATAAATTAAAACTACTTTAATTTATTTTAATAACCACTTATAATATAGTTATTTGTCGCACTTTTATCTAATTAAATTTTTATACTTAATTTAATTAATTCTAATAACAATTCATTGCATAATATAATAATTTATTTAATCATTATAACTCTCTAACTTAATTATTAAATTAAATTAGAATACTAACTCATTAATTATTTATTAAACAAATAAATAATCAAATCACATCAAATCAATTAAACAAATACTTATTCAACGATAAACACATCCATTAAATATTTATATAATTCATTAAATATTTAAATATTATAATTAAAATCTAGATTGTTACATCATTCCCTCCTTACAAGGATTCTGTCCTCAGAATCACAACTCAAACCACTCATTCGTTACAATATGTGACTTTAATTATTCTTTAATATTAATTAAATAATAATTAATTAATAAATATGAGTCTTAAATTATAATTAATATTAATTAAATAGTGATTAATTAATCACTTATAAATAAATAAATAAATAAATAATAATTTATTTATTTATTTTATTAGTCTTTAATTATTATTTAATTTTAATTAAATAATAATTAATTAAATAAATTATTTATCCTGAAAAATAAATAATTTACTTTATAAATTTCTAATTATTCTTTAAAGAATAATTAATTATTTAACATTTATACTTATTTATTATTTAATATTAATTGAATAATATATAATTATTTTACTATGCTAATGCCAATAAATAATTACATTATTATTACCTAACCTTAATTAAGCAATCTTAATCATTAATTAACATTAATCAAATAATAAATAAATCATTTAGTTCATTTATTTCCTAACTTTCTAGATTCTTTTTCCAAATTGAGGTCCTTCACGAAAACCTTTGTACACCGAGATCTACAACTCCGATTGAGGGCCAATCAGATCCGAATGGTTAAGGCATACCTGTAAGGACCTAGCTATTCCGAGAATGTGATGAGAAAGTGAAGTGTAGGTTTTACGAACCTAGTTAGGAAATAATGTAACATTGTTATTACATTGAGAATACATGAAATATGTTACTGATGGATATGAATCCATGATTATATAACTATGTAGGTATACACGAAGTGCAGATAAGCGTTAAGCAGTTAAGTCATAGTTCATAAACTACGAATCAGGCTAGTCTTTCAGTTCCTATTTGATATATGAATTCTATAACTGTTAGTGAGTCATATTATGCTATGCAAATGTTGATATATATGAAATGCATATGAGATATGTATGATATATGAAAGTTGATCTTTGATGATATGTTATGATATAAATCTCTATGTCTGTTATGTGAGAAGTAACATGCGTAGTAAATATTAATGGATTATGAATGCATGTGCTGAGTATGCTATTATATGCTATGTGCTGCATGAAAACTGTTAGAATTGCTGGGCTGTCGAGCTCACGCTTGCAAATAACCACTTTTGCAGGTTAAGGATACACAGTAAAGGTTACGTGCTACTTGATTGATAAAGATCAATAGAATCAAAGGAGATTGATTCATTTGTTTAAATAGATGCTCTTGAACCATGTTTAGGTTCTAGTAGATATATTTGATAGTAATTTACAATGTGTAAAATATGTTAGCTTGTAAAGTTGTACTGGGCAGTACATAGAGATATTCGAATTGGGATGTAAAAATTTATACAGTAATTCGAATAGACTGAATCATAAAATAAATTGATTTAGGAATTTGTAATTGATTCAAGTTAAGATCAATAAAAGATTATTTTTCAAAGGAGATTGAAAAAGTTTAAATTATTCTGCATATTTATATAACATCGAATGTGATGTAAAACAGGAATAGTAAATGACCAAGTTGTGAAACTTATAAAAGTTTGGGGTCATTGTGCAGATCCTAGAAATGGAATGAATTTATATTCTAAATTGTAATAAGTAGAGTTATATTCATTAAGTTATGAATGAAAAATATAAATAGTTGACGATAGTAGTATCGTGGCGGACTGGATTCGTGGTTTGAAGGGACCCGGAATCGGGTGCGTCACATTACAAATCCCTCCTTTTGGTTCTGGCTCTCAAACCACGAATCCAGTCCGCCACGATACTACTATCGTCAACTATTTATATTTTTCATTCATAACTTAATGAATATAACTCTACTTATTACAATTTAGAATATAAATTCATTCCATTTCCAAGATCTGCACAATGACCCCAAACTTTTATAAGTTTCACAACTTGGTCATTTACTATTCCTGTTTTACATCACATTCGATGTTATATAAATATGCGGAATAATTTAAACTTTTTCAATCTCCTTTGAAAAATAATCTTTTATTGATCTTAACTTGAATCAATTACAAATTCCTAAATCAATTTATTTTATGATTCAGTCTATTCGAATTACTGTATAAATTTTTACATCCCAATTCGAATATCTCTATGTACTGCCCAGTACAAAACATTACAAGCTAACATATTTTACACATTGTAAATTACTATCAAATATATCTACTAGAACCTAAACATGGTTCAAGGGCATCTATTTAAACAAATGAATCAATCTCCTTTGATTCCATTGATCTTTATCAATCAAGTAGCACGTAACCTTTACCGTGTATCCTTAACCTGCAAAAGTGGTTATTTGCAAGCGTGAGCTCGACAGCCCAGCAATTCTAACAGTTTTCATGCAGCACATAGCATATAATAGCATACTCAGCACATGCATTCATAATCCATTAATATTTACTACGCATGTTACTTCTCACATAACAGACATAGAGATTTATATCACAACATATCATCAAAGATCAACTTTCACATATCATACATATCTCATATGCATTTCATATATATCAACATTTGCATAGCATAATATGACTCACTAACAGTTATAGAATTCATATATCAAATAGGAACTGAAAGACTAGCCTGATTCGTAGTTTATGAACTACGACTTAACTGCTTAACGCTTATCTGCACTTCGTGTATTCCTACATAGTTATATAATCATGGATTCATATCCATCAGTAACATATTTCATGTATTCTCAATGTAATAACAATGTTACATTGTTTCCTAACTAGGTTCGTAAAACCTACACTTCACTTTCTCATCACATTCTCGGAATAGCTAGGTCCTTATAGGTATGCCTTAACCATTCGGACAAGACATCAACATCCGTATATATCTATCACACACTTGACTCGCTACGTGATTGACATATTTAAAACTCGTATAGGTAAGTTCAAACGTACACATAAACGTCTAATTTAGTCGTAACTTCATACAACATCACCTATACTATATATTCCTAACACAATTCAGTTTGTAAGACATTACAAATCCAAACAACGTATCGTTGCTTTATATCTTAAAAACATCCTTTTGGACTTTAACATTTTGAAAGTCTTAATTAACATTCATCTTTAACACATAGCATGCTTCTTAACACCTTACATAGAGGTCATATATTACAAGTTAAAGTAATCATATAAGCATGCTTCAAACATCAGATCCAAAACAGAACCTAATCCAAATTACAGACTGGAGCAGCTGCGCCCTGTCCAGGCTTAGGGACGACGCATCCGCGCTGTCCCCTGGCCAAACCAACAAGATAATGAAGACTTGAGATTAGAATTTCACTTATCGTTTCATTTAAATCAACAGACTTCATGTTAAGCCAAATTATTTATATTGGATTGTTAATCAAGAACACGAAAGTAAAATATGGCCATCTCTGAATGCACCATACTCTTATCAAATCAAATCCATATATGATAGAATCAAATTGAACACCCAAATTAACTAATACACTATATCTCTATGTGAATTAAAATTAAAAAGAGTTTAAGTGCAAGTTCTTATTAGACTACATGCAATGCTTTGGTATATCTCTATCCTAAGCACAAATCATGAATTCCAACTCAATGTAGAACGCATATATATATATATATATATATATATATATATATATATATATATATATATATATATATATATATATATGCTAATATGATCATATCTAAACCCATAATCCGTCTCTCGAGTTCATATGGATTATCACAGTAATTGTTAGCTAGGTAATTAAGCAATTAAGGGTAAACCATAATAGACAATCCAAATATAGCCAATGTCACAACCCGGAAATTTAGACAATTTATTAAAATTTTAAATGATGGATTAAAGGTTAAATAATAGACCTAGACAGAAAATAAGTGTATGGATTTGACATTTTTGTGAAGGATTTTGGTGGATTTAAAATTTTTGTGGAGAATTATTAGGGTTAAGCATATGAGTGTATACGAATCTATATATACTGATTTTATGTGTACAGTATGTGGTTAAGGGTCAACGGTTGATCAGATAAGTTATATCAGCGACCAACCCTAAGGATATATTAAGAACATCAATTTACAGTTAGAAACACTAATACCGGCTCTGGAAATCCTAATTTCAGTTCTGGGAATTCGAAACCATAACCAGGAATATTAAAACCCTAGTTTACAAGTCTTAATGTTAATTAGGAAACCTTAATCCTAATTAGCAAGCCTAAATGTAATTAGGAAACCTTAATTTAATTAGGAAATTCTAATTTCTAAATTAGAAAGCTTAATTTTCTATTTAAAAACCTAATTATAAAATTCTAGAAAATCAAAATTTTGAAAACCTAAGGGTCAAACCCTAATGGTTAAGTCAAATAACTTGAATGCCATTAAAATTTCAAGTAAAATGACTAAAGTACCCTTTTTGTATTCTTTAATGAGCAAGTGTGTGAATCTTGCCATGATCTTGGTTGGTTACCAACTTTTTACTCACCATGTGCCTTATATCTCACAAATCAGCAAACACATGCTACCTACACAATCCTTATTCAATGAATCAAGAGATAAAAGATTAAAAGTAAAGAAAATATCACACTTTACTTAACATCATAGCCAACCTCTCTCTCTCTCTCTACAAACTTCAAAATTTTGAGAGGAAGGGAAACAAAAGTTAAGCTAATATCACTACTTAGCTTGCCAAGATCAGAAACAAGGATCAGATTCAAAGGATCAAAGTTAGAAAGGTATAAAACCCTATATAAACTTGTAAATCCATGTGATTTGATGTTAACGTTGTTAGTTGTTGTTTTAAGTTATGTTTTATGATGTTATTTTGTGATCTAAGATGCAACATCAAGGATCCATAACATCTAGATGCACGAAAATGGGTTTTTAGCAACTGACTATGAACCCTAATTTTAAGGCATGACAGCCTAATGTTAGGGCCTCTAGATCTCTTTGTTAATTGTTAGGTGTGTTTGACGTTATAGAGTTGTTCTATGACATAAGGAGAGTAGACTGGAAGTGGAATCAACTCCATATATACCATGTCTAGATCTCCAGTTATAAGTGGTCAAACCTAGTTGACCGATCATGAAAACTGAGTTTCTGGGCAACCCAGAAACCCAGAAAGGCTGACAAGCATTTTCAATGCCTTTGATCTTGAACGTGTTAAGTAGTTAGGCTATGCTGTTGTTTTGATGTTGTAGTCTGACATATGGACTACACATACATGTCATTAGACCAACCAGATCCTTAAAAGAATAAAAAATAATCATGGTCAAAATAGGGTTGACCGACTGCCTTATGAAGAAATCTAGAAAACCCAGATTTCTCAAGAACAACTTTCTGACATAGTTTGATCGGCCAATATCTCTTAAATGTGATGATGTTATACTGATCTAGTGTTTTTTTGTTGTTCCTTGACATAAGGACTACATGATTAATCCTTGTAATCACACAAACGAAACCCAGGATGCAAGATATGAGGATTCAAAGTAGCAACCCTGAATTGTTCTTCATTTCTGGGTAACCTAGAAATGAAGAACAGCCTCTGACAATATGATTGATGCCTTATATCTTATGGATATGATGTAGTTTAGCCATGAAACTTGTTTGTGTGTGTAGTATTACATAAATACTACATGTATAACACCCTAGCTAGCCTAGAAACTTAAAGATCTAAGAAATATGATTGGTCAAACCTGGCACCTTGGTAACTGACATAGCATGTTCTTCATTGCTCAAGAACACTTATAGCGACAGTTTTTTCGTTATAGGCACCTTTAGTGACACTTTATTTATGAAATTAATTATTTTATTTAATAATTAGAGAAAAATAATTTTTAATTATGAAAAATTCATAATAAATTTGTAAAAATTATTTTAAAGCCTAAAAATGGGTTTTTAATAATTTAGAATATATTTCATTAATATTTTAATATTTTTAAATATTAATGGTATTTAATTTATTTATTTATTATATTAAATAAATTACTTAAAAATGATTTTAATACTTGAAAAATCATTTAAAATTATAATAATATGTTAGAAAATGTTTTAAGTTATTTTGAATGACTTTTAATATTTTGTGGTGACTTTCATTAATAAATTAATATTAATGATAATTGATTTATTTAATAAATGTATTAAATAAATTGTGAAAAATTAGTTTAAATGTTTTAGAATTTATATATAAATGATTTAAAGGTTATAAAAATATTTGAAGTTATAAAATATAACTTTTGATATTTTGTCATGAAATACATTAATATATTAATATTAATGATAGTTATTTAATAATAATTTTAAATATTTTAAAATTATTTAAATGTGATATCAAGATATTAAAAATACTTTGAGATATTATAAATGACTTATAATATTATGTGATGTATTTCCTTAATATTTGATATTAATTAAATATTATTGATAATGGGATTATGTGGTATTTAAATCATATAAATATGATATTAATGATTGAAAAATCATGATAAATGATAATAATTACCTCAAAATTATTATAAGCTTGTGAAAAGTATTTTCACTGATTAATAAATTATCTAAGATAATATTAAAGCGTTTAGGTAGAGTCTTATTGGAATTAGGTTCGATAGTTGTCCGACTAGGCCGTCGGAATGCCAAAATAGTACTGAACTCAACTCAAACTGTAATAGTTTGACTTGATACTAGGTCTTATGTGTTTTATAGACCGATAGGATTATGTGGTAATGTGTTTAGGTTATTTTATAATTGTAACTAACAGTGATATATTGTGATGATATTATTCTAATATTGGGATATCTATATTATCAATATTAGGTCTTCGGATATAGCTATATAAACTGCGTAGCAGTAGTCGACGTTTCAGGTAAGTTCTCTAACTTGACCTCGAGTTGATATTATAAAATATGCTTGTGGTTAATCATTGTTGATTATACCATGTCTATGAATTGTTGAATCGCACTCTGTGCATATTACATGTGTTCATCAGGTATGAAAGCCTGATCACCTTCATTACCATCTAGTCCAGTTGATTTATTCATGTTCACTGTTTGTTCAGCTATAAAAATTTGTTCATGCTACTTCACAATTGTTATATTGTTGAACGTTAGCCAACTTATTATTCAATTCTTTCAATCATGATATATCATTTATTGAACTTAAACTTAAAGGGCAAACTTGTTGCTCACCCTTGCTACATCATGATAAACATTACAGATTAGGACAAATACTTCGGATACAGGCAAAGTCAAAGACTGTTCCAGCTTTTAGTTTATCGTACATATAAAACTTGTAATAGTATTGTAGACACATGACATTGTATGTCGGATAGAATATTGAATTCATATAATAAGTTAAGGTTATTGACCTTGGGGATAATGTGTAATGTTTAATGTATAAACAATTTACGTTTATATCTTTCGCAATAGTTATAGAATGAGTGTACCAGATTTGTGGTGATTAGTACCCAGATTTGGGGTCCTCACAGTTGGTATCAAAGCTGTAGATTATAAACCTTAGGTAGGGTTACCTAAGGCTACTAACCGCAGTGGGATAATGATAGGACTAGCTCAAATAGAGTTAGTGCGTCGATAAGATTCAAAGACGAATCTTGATAAGTTATAAAAGATCTAGAGTTACCTAACGCTGATAATAAAGGTGAATAGTAGTAATGAATAGATAGAGTCTAAAAGACTAAAAGTACGGGAAAAAAAGATCGTAAAATAAAATAACTGTAATAAAAAAATGAATCGTAATATATACGATGAGATCACACCGTGATCTGATAAGGTCATAACAAGGAGGAGGATCAGTCTACTGATTGAAAAGTTTACAGCAAAATTGATGTGTGTCAGTGGTACTATGAATTGGTACGATGGGGTGATGCAATACGCATTGAACAAAATTTGTATGGAGTAAGTATGGGATTAGGGTATTAACTGGGATTTTAATTGAGGACTCATGTCAGCAGCTGAGTTGTATGATTCCTTGTATGAGTGGGGAATTTATACTTGGTTTTAGAACCACTTAACTTCCTACTCGATATAGTGGTTGAGTTGAACAATTCTTTGTATGGGCGGGGAATTGTCCTTGGCTTAGCTTCCTATATTGATTAGTGGTTGAGTTGACCAATTCTTTGTATGGGCAGCGAATTGTGTTTGGTTCGACAACCACTTAGCTTCTGGTATTGATAATCATTAAAATGTTTGTGTCGTGCTATTTGCTATATATATGTTAAGAATGTGATTCTTTTCTCATGTGTATAACAGATAGCTAGAGTATAGGTAGAGGATATAAGGTTAAGTTACGAGTTCTTAAAACTCATACTTATGGTAAGTTCGTGACTCATAATTATATGAAATATTTTTGAACCCCTCAACGAATGGACGCCAATGGTCTTACTAGGATAAGTTCTTAAACTCATATTATTGTGGAAAGTTCATGAACTCATAACATGTGGTAAGTTTGATGAACTGAGGTATAACTAAGTTATGAATGGAGTATTGAGGATATCAGGAATAGATAGAATTATTAAGCAATGGAACATTAGTGGAAGCATAGGTTTTCCAAATCTTCTAGCTATGCTAGACTTTGAAATTTTTGACATCAAGCTAAATACGCACTATGTGCCTTTTGAAAATAAATTTTTATTCTCAACTCCTGTGACAATTGTGTATGTGTTGACTTTGGGACACTGACACATCGTTACCTTGTGAGATGATAAAACTGATTTGCAATGATTTTTTTAAACTGTTTAAAATATAGTTTATGCTACTTGTTTCGACTAGATGACAATGATTTGAAATATCAAAATGTGTTTTATTTATCACTAATGCATCATGTAACCTCGTGCAGAGATGATAAAAATGATTGAGTTGTAAATACATGAATACTTAGTGTTGAATTCGATCTAAAAATCGTTGTCCCACTATTGTATGATGTGTTATAACAAAGTCACATAATGACAGAATCCTCAAACGGGTTGTTAATACAGTACGGTATCATAACGTCATTTTCAAAATATTTCTTTTTATAATTAGTTGCCAACAATGTTTGGCCATACTTAAATATCACGATTGAAAATGATTATTGGTATGAGTCTAAGCTATTTGATTCAGCTAGACCAATATTTATGAAAATTCTTAGCGTTCTTTGAAAATTTTTCTGAACCGAATTATTTTGGTGACGAATCCAATAAGACTGAGGTAAGCATCCCAAAATTTAGGAAATTTTTGTGAGCCCAAGGCGGATAAGAGGAATAGGAAAAATTATTCCGACCAACAGTACTTGTTCAGTACAGGGCATAACGGGCTAATTACCCACCGTGTCCGTAAGACATGACGGTTTGCGGATAAAATTATGTATAACCTTTTCGAAAATGAAAGTTTGTAGTCTATATGACTCATCAGCATGATTTGAAAATTTTAACTCTGGTGAGTGATGTTTTGGGTAGCATGTGGTGCTGAGTGGTGCAAGGTATATAAGGTATATTTCGGGGACGAAATTCTTAGAAGAATGGGTGAATATGACAACCCGGTAATTTAGAAAATTTATTAAAATTTTAAATGATGGATTAAAGGTTAAATAATAGACCTAGACAAAAAATAAGTGTATGGATTTGATATTTTTGTGAAGGATTTTTGTGGATTTAAAATTTTTGTGGAGAATTATTAGGGTTAAGTGTATAAGTGTATATGAATCTGTATGTACTGATTTTATGTATAAAGTAAAGGGTTCAGGGTTAAGGGTTGATCAGATAAGTTAAATCAGTGACCAACCCTAAGGATATATTAAGAACATCAATGTACAGTTAGAAACCCTAACACCGACTCTGGAAACCCTAATTTTAGTTTTGGGAATTCGAAACCCTAACCCAGAATAACCCTAATTTACAAGCCTTAATGTTAATTAGGAAACATTAATCCTAATTAGCAAGCCTTAATGTAATTAGGAAACCTTAATTTAATTAGGAAATTTCAATTTCTAAATTAGAAAGTTTAATTTTCTATTTAAAAACCTAATTATAAAATCCTAAAAATCAAAATTTTCAAACCCTAAGGGTTAAGTCAAATAACTTGAATGCCATTAAAATTTCAAGCAAAATGACTAAAGTACCCTTTTTGTATTCTTTAATGAGCAAGTATGTGAATCTTGCCATGATCCTGGTTGGTTACCAACTTTTTATTCACCATGTGCCTTATATCTCATAAATCAGCTAACACATGCCACCTACACAATCCTTATTCAATGAATCAAGAGATAAAAGATTAAAAGTACAGAAAATATCACACTTTACTTAAACATCCTAGCCAACCTTTTCTCTCTTTACAAACTTCGAAATTTTGAGAGGAAGGGAAACAAAAGTTAAGCTAATATCACTTCTTAGCTTGCCAAGATCAGAAACAAGGATCAGATTCAAAGGATCTAAGTTAGAAAGGTATAAAACCCTAAACTTGTAAATCTATTCGATTTGATGTTAATGTTGTTAGTTGTTGTTTAAAGTTATGTTATATGATGTTATTTAGTGACCTAAGATGAAACATCAAGGATCCATAACATCTAGATGTAAGAAAATGGATTTTTAGCAATTGACTATGAACCCAAATTTTAAGGCTTGACAGCCTAATGTTATAAGTTAAAAGTTAACACAATCAAATTGAACATTGTGTGCTAATTAATAGGAAAGATTATGAGATGTGGAGTAGAGTTTACATTACAATTACTATGTGTTATTATGTGACTAATAATTGATGTGTATGATTATATAATTGTGTAGGGCACGTGAAGTGCAGATAACTGTAAGCTGTTAATCTATTATTGGTAAACAACGATCAAGGCAAGTCTTTCGGTTCCTATTTTCTACGTGGACTTGATGAACTGTTTTAAATTGCATGATATGTTATGCATGTTGAAATTATGAAATGTTAAAGTCAATATATGACTGCGTTGTTTTGGCTAAGTAATGATGATTGAGTAAGGAACTCAATCTTTATATTTGCTATGTGAATTAAAAGCATGTATGCCATGTTACTTTAATGAGATGTATATCGAGCATGTTATTATGTGCTATGTGATGCATGAAAACTGTTAGACTTTGCTGGGCTGTCGAGCTCACTCTTGCAAATAACCATTTTTGCAGGTCAAGATTTTAAGGTAAAGATATGTGCTAAGTGGGTTATAGAGATCTATATTCACGAAGATTACTTATGTTTTATGAGAAATGTATTTCATATTTTGAACGTAATATGTTGTTGAATTGTAAGTTGAGCTATCCAATGTATATGGATATGTAGTTATGATGTAAGACTTTGTATAGTCATTTTGTTGTAACGATTCATGATATAAGATTGAATCAAAGAGATGTAATGTAAAGGTTGCGATTCAGGGCAAGAAAGAAGGAAATGTATAAACATTTTAAATATTCTACAATTTTAGTGTTTTTAATATCGAATAATGATGAAAAATTAGAGATTTAAATTGTATGGATTTTGGGGTCGTTACATTAGCTGCAGTGTTAAATGCAAGAGTGAACAAACAATTGCTCACTGATATAAAGAGTAGTAATAACAACATGAGAATGAACAACGAATGCTGAACAATAATGAACTTGTTCTATGAATCAAAAATAGAAAATAAGTTTGAACTTTAATATCTGAGGGTCTTAAGACCACAAACTATGTCTTCGGTATTTAGGTATTGTTAGCTCAACCTTAACAGTCATTTAGACTATACAGACTCTTCTTAACGTACTTAGGGGGATCAGCCCTTTGTACCATGTATTGTGCACAAATATCTAAACTTTACACGTACAAAATCCCCTATGTTAGGGTTGTTCGTCTCACTTTGAATTTAGAATTTCTGCACTAAAGAAAGTTTAGTTTGGAACTAGCTTATCAGTGTTTCTAGAATTTTAGAACACTATTCAATTATAAATTAATGAAATCAATAAAAGTTTACTTACTGCCTGAAGGTTTAATACAAGAATATAGAATTGAACAAGGTTATCAAAGTCAAAGATCAGATATCAACAATATAATTGAATAAACATGATACACATGCAAAGTGCTATATCCAAAAGAGTTAGAACAATCTCATTTGTATCAATGTATTAGAACAACATATGCTTTGAATAATAATATCAGGATTTAGAAAATAATGCTCGCTCGAGATAACGAATTAGGTTATAAGAGCTTGTACAAACGTACATAAGATAGATTAGGCTTACTCAATGTAAAGAGTTAAGGTTTAGGAACTTGCCTTGTATGTAAGCTAGACAAATGTAATATTCGCCAATTACCCTACATATATCATTGGAATCGCAACAACAATTAGTTGTATTAATATTAGCTTTATGGGATTAACCCATTATTTAGGTCATAACCTTACTTAACATTTTAGGGTTACTAACCACATGATACGTTTCTATTTTAACCTTGTTATTACACATTTGACACACTAACATAATCATTGAGCCAAGTTATAATGAATGTCCAAAGTCTACAGAAGTAGCAGACTTCACTGTCTGTGACTGACTACTGGCGCGACCGCGCCAGTATTACCTTAAATTACTCCGCGCCCGCGCCCAGAGGCTGCGCGCCCGCGCGACACACTAGTTCCAGTGTTTACAGAACACGAAGCTAGACTCTGCTATAGGCTAAAAATCCAAATTCCACATAAATTCACCAAACTTCAACATCTAAAACTTTGTAATATCATAGTTAAGCATGTTATACACCATTCTATATACAAAAACATTACATATACATCATATTGAGGAATCAAAACTATAGTTTTTCCAAATTTCTTCATTTTTACACTTTTAACGAATTTGATCACCACGAATTCGTTTTTCAATCAATTGACATGATTCAAACTATGCCGCTTTTGTTTCTTAACATATTAACATAATCCAATAACAAATTACAGATTATAACACATATAGAGCATCAATTTTAGTACTTTCTAAAGCCAATTTTCATGTAAACACTGTGATTTTCCTTTTCTTCCTATAACCAATTTACACGAATTTGGTACTTTAAACAACACTCATGTATGATAATTAACAGATTCTACAACATAACCCACATCCTATAATCAACGTTTGAGCAACAAATCCACAAAATCAATTTATAGAGAACTAAATAAAAACTAAAACTTGGAAATTTAAGAATGAATTATACCTTAATCCTCTTGATTATATGCTAGCACAAGATGGTGAATCTCTCCTTCCTCTTGACAAAATCACCGAGATTACTCTCTCAATTTCTCACTCTCAATACTCTGTGTTTCCTTCTTCTCTGTATCTCTATGTTATCAAGCCTTAGGAAAAATAAGACGCGACGTCTCAAATGTAGCCATGCCAATACTTGCTTGATAACTATTGTTGTAGGAAAACTCCACCAATCGTAAGAACTTGTCCCAACTTCCCTTGAAGTCAAGGACACAATAAATCTTCAAGAGTTTGAGTAGTCCTTCCCGACTGCCCATCCGTTTGAGGATGATATACCGAAATAAATCGTAAATTCGTGTCCATAGCTTTTTGCAAACTAACCCAAAATCTTGAAGTGAATCTTGGGTCTCGATCAAAAACTATGGATATTGGCATACCATGCAATCTTAAAATCTCGTTTATGTATATACTAGCAAGACGTTCAAGTGTATAAGTTTCTAGTATCGGTAAGAAATGAGCAGACTTGGTAAATCTATCAACAATGACCCAAATCGCATCTATGCCTTGAGAAACCTTGGGAAGACCAGTAACAAAATCTATGGTAGTGCTCCCACTTCCATTCTAAAATTTTAAGTGGTTGCAATAGACCTTTTGGCACTTGATGCTCCGCCTTGACTCGTCGACAAGTTAGACACCTTGAGATAAATCCCGCTATCTCTCTTCATATTGCTCCACCAAAATGTATGTCGAAGATGACGATACATTTTGGTACTCCCAGTAGGAAATAACTCAACTGATAATCGTGGTTATCAGTTAAAAAACCAATGGGCGTACGTTACAATAAGCCAAAGGCCACAAGGCCTTGTTTGGCTACCACCTATTTCCCCAACTAGATTATTTCTATATTATTTTTATTATATAATTTCATGTGTCACACTTTGTTAATATAAATAACTTTAGTTAGTTAATTTAAATAACTTAAAATAGTAATTATAATAATTTCTATCATAATTATATTTATGAATAATAAATGAGTATAATTTAAATATTCATAATTATTTAAACACTTCATCTAATTTAATTAATTTCTTAAATATTAAGCAATCGATACAATTTAATTATTTTCTTAAATTAAATCCTTCAAATACAATTATCATTATTCAATTTAATTAACATTAATAAATTTAGTTACTAAATTAATTCACCACAATTCATCAATTATTTATTTTTCTCAATAAATAAATTATTTAAAATATTTATTTAATTCAATAAATATTTAAATTAAATTATAAATTTCTCGATCGTTACAGTATGGACATTACGAATTTTTGGTGATGTCTTTTGGTTTGACAAACGCATTGATGAACAAGGTGTTTAAACTATTTTTAAACAAGTTTGTGGTGGTATTTATCGATGATATTTTGGTGTACTCCAAATCTCAAGAAGAACACGTGGAACATTTACGTTTGACGCTGGAGACACTAAGAAAAGAAAAGTTGTACGCGAAATTCTCTAAATGTGAATTTTGGATGGAACATGTACAATTTCTCGGCCATGTAATTGATAAAGAAGGAATTTCAGTGGATCCATCAAAAGTCGAAGCTGTGATAAATTGGGAACAACCAAGAACTCCATTGAAAGTAAGAAGTTTCTTGGGATTAACATATTATTACAGACGATTTATCCAAGATTTTTCCAAGATTGCCACTCCGTTGACAAATTTGACGAGAAAAGCTGTAAAATTTGTTTGTACGGAAAAATGTGAGGAGAGTTTTATGAAATTAAAGAAGAGTCTCAGTGTAGCACCTGTGTTGTCATTACCAGATAATACCGAAAATTTTGTGGTGTATAGTGATGCTTCACACAAAGGATTGGGTTGTGTCCTTATGCAGAAATACAAAGTCATTGCGTATGCATCAAGGCAATTGAAGGACTACGAGAAAGGGTATCTGACTCATGATTTAGAGTTGGTTGCGATGGTGTTTGCTCTGAAGATATGGAGACACTATCTCTATGGAGAGAAATGTGAGATATACACAGACCATAAGAGTCTGAAGTATATTTTCACACAGAAGGACCTGAACATGTGTCAAAGGAGATGGATGGGATTAATAAAAGATTATGATTGTGAGATCTTTTATCATCCGGGTAAAGCAAATGTGGTTGCAGATGCTTTAATTAGGAAAGGTCATGAGAAGTTGATGTTATTAACCAGCTAGGAGGAGCTCATTTCAGCAATGGCAAAGTTAGTGCTGGAAATCAAAATTCCAAAAGAATTCGACGAAAAATTGTACCAAATGGAAGCTAGTCCAACTTTGGTGGACAAGGTGAAAGATGCTCAACTACAGGATGAAGAATGCAGAAAAATAAAGGAAAGTGTAGTCGAGGGTAAAGAGGTGAAGTATAAGGTTGATACTGAAGGAATGCTAAGATTCGAGGGACAAATTTGGGTTCCAGCAATACCGGAAGTTAAGGAAGAAATCTTGACAGAAGCGCATAGCTCAAGATTTTCTATTCATCTGGGAAGTATGAAAATGTATCAAGATTTACGTTGACATTTTTGGTGGCCAAATATGAAAATAGACGTTGCAGAATGTGTTGCGAAATGCATGATGTGTCAGAGAGTAAAAGTAGAGCATCAGAGGCCAAGCGGATTACTTCAACCGTTGGAAATACTGGAATGGAAGTGGGAGCATATCACAATGGATTTTGTGGTAGGTCTTCCAACAACTTAGAAAGGATACGATGCGATATGGGTGATAATTGATAGATTAACGAAAGCAACACACTTTTTACCAATAAAGATTAGATTTAATCTCGATCAGCTGGCAAAACTGTACGTCAAGGAGATCGTCTCAAGACATGGAGTTCCAGTGTCAATAGTATCAGACAGAGATCCAAGATTCACATCAAATTTCTGAAAAAGATTACAAGAATGTATGGGAACACAATTGAAGATGAGTACGGCATACCATCCGCAAACTGATGGTTAAAGAGAACAAACAATTCAGACGTTAGAGGATATGCTTAGAGCATGCATCATGGATTTTAAAGGAAACTAGGATGATCATCTATCGTTGGTGGAATTTGCATATAACAACAGTTACCATGCAAGCATTGGCATGCCGCCATACGAGGCATTATACGGCAGGAAAATGTAGAACACCACTATGCTGGGATGAAGTTGGTGAACGTCAACTGTTAGGACCGAAATTGGTACAACAGACCGTTGAAATTATCAAACTCGTCAGAGCAAGACTGGTAGCTGCTCAAGATAGACAGAAGAAATATGTTGATCAACACAGACAAGATCGTAAATTTGACGAACGAAATTTTGTTTTCCTGAAAGTTTCTCCTTGGAAGGGGAAAATTTATTTTGGCAAGAAAGGAAAGCTAAGCCCAAGGTTTATTGGACCATTCGAGATACTTGGTAAGTAGGTTTTATACCTACTTATCCGGTATCTATAACTTGAATTAGTTGCTTAAACCTATGTTTCTTAGTTAGTTTTCATACATTTTATGTTATTTTGTAGGCTATGACATAACATTGGCATGAAGAAGCAAGTAAAAGCAATTCGGACATCTTTTAGACTAAAGTATGCAAGCAAATATAAGAAGGGAAGATTGCAGGGCTTTTAACACTAAGTTGGATGCATGTTCTTGGCTTGGAACTTGGATTATACTATAGAGCTTCTTCTTAGCTTTCCAA
The DNA here is from genome assembly GCA_016801055.1 of Panax notoginseng. Classification (NCBI taxonomy): domain Eukaryota; kingdom Viridiplantae; phylum Streptophyta; class Magnoliopsida; order Apiales; family Araliaceae; genus Panax; species Panax notoginseng. Next base: position 147,807,316 of record CM029019.1, on the reverse strand, counting down.
AACATCTTGAATCATCCCAATCGGAGTTCGGATGCGAGAGCTATGGCCTTTTTATCAACGAAGATCAAAGCTAAGAGTTCTCATGTTTGCAATTTACATAGCATCTACTTCAAGCCCGATATCCACCTTGATCCAATCTGTATTTGTCAATTCTCAAAGAATAAAAGTTGTAGAGCTCGTCGATATCTTCGATTTGATAGGTGACGGACCTCGTAACTCTTCCTGGATCAAAAGTTATGGCCATTTTCCCAAAAGACGTCAGAGTAGAAACAAAACCCGCTGGGGCGGGCTTTTCCTTCACAAAACCCCTGCTGGGGTGGGCATACCAGCTGCAAAACAGTGTGTATGCCAGCTGAGGCATGCCCTTTACAAGCATAAACCCCCGTCGGGGCGGGGGTACGCGCAGAAAAGGCAAATTTTGGCCAAATTTGAGTTCGAGAATGATTGTTTCGATCCGATTGACTCAAGGACTTCCAAGAGGACTTAAAGACATATAAAGAGACTTATAAAAGGAGGAGAATCACAAGGATTAGAGGGGAGATTAGAGAGAGAGAGGATTCCATTAGATTAGATTAGAGTAGAATAGGAGAAAACACTAGTTCTTGTTAGATTTAGAGATTGAAGCAACTTGGAGACCATTGAAGATTCAAAGTAGGAGCAAGGAGGGAGCATCAAATCTACAGAAAATAGATTCTATCTTCTCATCTACTTCTATCTTTGTCTTTTATTGTTGATTCAATTGTGGATTCTTAGTTTTAATTCAATGAACTAATTCTTTCTTGGAGATTACAATGGATCTTATTGTGTAGTTTATTTTAATATGCTTCTCTATCAATTATTATATTCTATTGTGAGGATTGTCTATTGTGATTTGGACTTAATTGTTTAATTGATTGGTCATCAATTACCGTGATAATCTATATGAACTCGAGAGATGAAGTTTAGATTTAGATCTGATCATGATAGCATGTGTTTGTGATTTCTGCATAGATGAAATTCATGATTCATGTTTAGGATCAAGATATGCCTTTACGACATATGTAATCTTACAGAGAACTTGTGCGTTAAATCCTTTTTAATTATAATTCATATAGAGATATAGTGGATTAGTTAATTAGTGTGTCTTGCTTAATTTTATCATCTGTGGATTTAAGTGAGTATGGGTATTATGCATCGAGAAGTGATTTTATCTGCTTTAGTGTTCTTGATTAACAATTCAAGATAGAAAATAATTGATGAGAAGTGTGTTAACTTAAATGAAGTAATAAGTGAAGTTGTGATCTTAAATCTCCGTAATCTTAATTTAACTAGTGGTAATTAGAATTAGTTTAATTATATAATTTGAAATTCATTCGTTTAAATAAGATTGAGTTGGTTATGGGTTAGTACTTGGTGATTTTTATTAAATAATTTCTCGTGGGAACGATACTCTACTTTCACTGTATTACTTGTTGACCACGTATACTTGCATGTTGTGCGTAATTAGATTTTACCCAACAAGTTTTTGGCGCCGTTGCCGGGGAATTAGTTTAATATTATTTTTTTGCCAATATTAGCTTCAATCAAATTAATCTTAATTTAAACATTTTTTTTATTTAATTCTCTCTCTGCTTTTCTTTCTTTTTAGGCACCATGGCTGGATGCAATTATCAATGGCCTTATTCGAATATGACTCAGCCAAGGGGATCGGGGATTGATGGTCTCAATGCATTTTCTGCATTATCAGCGTAGCTTGAAACACTTTCGAGGAGGTTGGACGTTGTTGCAGCCCAACGTAATCGAAGGATAGCAGTTAATTGCAATTATTATGTTGGTAATCATCTGAGTCATCAATGCACCATTAGTTTTGGGCCGAGACAACACGGTGGTGAATACCTCAATGATTATACATATGCTAATTATCATCAAGTTTGGGGGTATCACCCGGATTCGTCATGGAGCTATACTTATGAAGACCAATACTACACTCCAAATCCAACATACACACCAAAATTTTCATGTCCACCTCCATTGCCATAAGAAGAAAAGCCAAATCCGAGGGATGTAATATTGAAGGGCATAGCAAACCTAGAGGAGATGAGGATTAGCCAAGAGCTGTCAACCCAAAATTTTAATAATCAGATGGAACAACTCGTCACTACCTCAACCAATGGTCCTCAATTCATGGCTTCTGAGACTGAGACAGATGATTCAAGGTTGGAGGAATTGTTGTCCAAGTTCGTAGCATCAAATGAGGAGAGGAGGATTAATCAAGAGGGGTCAATTCAGAATCAAGAGATATCAATTCAAAATATGCAGAACCAGATGGATCATATGCTCAAACCTTGAACAACTGTCCTCAAAATAATTGGTGTTATGATGAGGATTCCAAGATTGATGAAGTTCCCGAACCAAATCTACAACTGGATGAGACACGAGATGTTGAAAAAGAGGAGGCAAGTGGGGATGATGTGACGAACGAGATTTTTGTAATTTAATTTTAATATTTATTGAATTAAATAAATATTTTTCGATGATTTAATTATTGGATTAAATAATTATTTGATGCAATTGTGGTAGATTAATTTAATTATATGTGTTACATTTATTAAATTAATGTAGAAAATAATTATTATTCAAATATTTAATTATGTGAGCTTATCGAATTAAATGAAATATTTAATTAAGCATGATGTTATTTAATTAATTTAATTATTAATTAGAGAGTTAATAATTTGATATTATTTATTAATGAGAAAATTAATAATGTGACTATGTGAAATTATGAGAAATTATTATATTTTATTTAAAATAAATTAAATAAAATATGGTATGTATTTTTTATGAAGGAGTGTGACATTTATTAAACTATATTGTAAATGTTTTATTAAATTAAATGATTTTGTAATCTATTAAGCAAGCCAAACATGGCATTAGGGGGAGTTATGGGCAGTTAACCCATAATGGGTAACTGACTATTATGCGTATCGATCTATTTGAATACGACGTCTGATTTCCTTCATTTGTTACTAAGTCTGATAAAATATCACGGAGAGAAAATCAGAGAAAGTTGTCAGTGAGAATTAGTGAGCCTGTGAAAGAGAATTGAGAGAGAGGAATCTAAGCCTACTAATTTTATCCTACAGGGTAATCTTCTCCTTCCCAAATCCTACTTTACGTATTTTAGTTTTCATGAAAATGGCTTTTAAAATTTTTGGTTTAACCTCTGTAATTGGATTAGGAGTAATGATTATGGGTTGTATGTGTGTTATGACATATCAAATCATGTTTAATTATATATATTATGTAAACCATATCATCAAATTCATGAAAACATGTCGTATTATTGATGACTTGTTATTTCAAAATATACAGAGTTTGGGTTTTGGCCATATGGCCTTATACGTAACTTTAAGGTGTCAAACATAAATATTTTCGTAAAATTTACACTCTTATTTGATTATGCATGTTGATACGAAGAGACCAAGCCTCAAACGAACGGATTCGGTGTTATAACGAATTCGTAATGTTAAATTATATGTTTTTGTTCAAGAACATCAAGAACATCAAGAACAGTACAATTTGCATAATTTAATTCTGTGATTATGTGTTGTAAATGGTTAAAATCATTTTATAAATGTTGGGTTATGTTTATGCATGAATTATAACATGTGTATATGATTAATTTCATGTAGTAGTAATTTAATTGGAAATTTTTGGGCTGTGTTCTGCATTTTCGCGAATTGCAGAACAGTTTCTGGCTCACCGCGCCGCGGCGCCAGTCCAGCGACTTAAGTCCCGCACCACAGCGCCACCGCGCCGCAGCGCCAAGTGTCTGGCCGCAGCGCCATCGCGTCGCAGCGCGAAGATCAAGTGTACAGAAATGAATTTTTTAAAAAAAAGTTTGAGTCTAGCAATGTGTTAGTAACTTAATGTAATGAACATAAAACTATGTTAGAAGTATAACGTGATGTTAAAATAGATGTTCAACATGTGAATAACATAAATACATGTGGATTGAATTATTGACTTCATAATTAAATTATTATTCATGAAGTGATATTATGTGACAGTAAATGTGATAACTTGACTAATATAGTTAATAATCAAAGTAGGCAAAGAGAATGAGTTTTGATGATTAGCTAAGTTATAATTAATTGGTATTCTGAATGTGAATGCTATGTAGGATTAAAATCAAAGAACGAGTGTAGTTAAAGTGTAATCTACGCACGAGGCAAGTTTCCTAACCCTACTTGTCATTATTGTTCAAGTTTATTATTTACCTCGAGTAAATTATCATTACTATTATTCAAGTTCAAATGTTATATTAAAGATTGATTATCCTTTCAAAGCATGATTCCGTTATACAATAATTGTCCTATTGTATATTTTTTTTTTGAGATTATTATTCAAATTGAATATCATTATTGTTAAACCTTATTAGAGTAGTGAACTCTTAATGATTCAACTAGTCCATAGTGATAAGCGTTCTAAATTTCAGAACCCTTGATGAATTATCCAAACTAAACTTTCTTTGGTACGGACTCGAATGTTAAACTGAGATGAACAACCCTGTATAGGGGATTATTTACGCTTTAGCGTTGAGATATTGTGCACAGTGTGGTACTAAGGGCTGATCCCCCTAAGTACGAGAAGAAAGGTCCATAGTCTTATGACTGTTAAAGGTTTCAAGTATAACCCTTGATAACCTAGGACATAGTTCAAGGTCTTATGACCCTCAGAATTCTTTTGATTCTTATTATTCATTCTTGATTCAAAAGTTGAGCTTTTATTCAGATGTCTTTGATTTATTCGCATGTTATTGTACTGTTATTTCATTATTATACTTGTGGGCATTTGTGCTCACTCTTGCACTAGTAAAGGCAAGGGCAAAGTTAGCAAGTGACGAAAATTTGTTGTTTTATATGATGATGTATTTGTTTAAGACTTGAGTTAATGTTATTGTTTAAGAATTATTTGTTTATGATTCCGCACAGATGTTTAAGGTTAGTTTAACCTGGGATTGTATTATTATTATTCAGATGTTGTAACCCTTAAGGGGAAGATTTTATTTCTATCTATTGCATGGTTTGCATTTTTATGGGTAGATAGATAGATGATATTTGTATCGTGAACACCAAATCCTGTGGAAATGGAAGTACCGGATTTAGGAGTGTCACAGATGAACTAACTATGAGTACTAACAAGGACGAGCCGATGTTATTAATGCCTCAAGTGCCTTCTCCACCAAAGTTCAAGGATCCGGTTATATTTGCAAAACCATGTTCGCTAAGTAGTCATGTCGTCTGCAATACTCCTTGTGACGTGCGATGTGTCACGTGTGCGATGTGTGACGCCCCCAAAATAGGTATACATCACCCATTCTGAGTCGCCAAATACATGGTACATAATACAAATACAAACTTAAATATAGAACATGAGCTGTGAGTTTTAATACAAATATTGTCTTCTAGACAGTATTAAAACTAAAAATAAGTCTTCAATACATTTATTATAACACTATTTCACAAAATAGTGAGGACTACTAATGCAAATATCTGGACCGTCACTCCGTTCCCCGACTAGTCCCAGCTATATTCTCATTTCCTGAAGAGAACAATAAAAGCAAAGGGTGAGCTCAACTAGCCCAGTAAGAAATATTATGACTAAGATAATGCAGAATAATTTATCGTTAGCCTTCAACAGTGTTAAACTGATAAAATATAATAAACATCAAGTTTAACTGCAGCGGAACAAGCAATCCATTAGAAGAGTCAAGTAGAGAATAAAATCTACTATCTTTTATGATTTAAAAGGTTTTTCATCACTTTTATCGCTGAGGCTCAGCTTAATAAATAATCCACATCATCCCTGCACTACAGCCAATGATATTCATTAGTATCACAACCACAAATTATCCATGCACTACGGGCCAATGATATTCGTGTATTCATTAATGGTCATGATCATGCCAACAACTGTCCACCAATGCACTACGGGCCAATGATGACTTTTACCACATTATTTATAACATTATAATCATGATTATACCGAATAATCCCTGGTCATAATCATACCAAGTCCATCTATGCACTACAAGCCACATATGTCTTTCAACAGAATATAAACATGAGGATGATGACAATGATATAAGAATTCAATAAAACAAGTTCAAGGATAAATTTTTAAAGATTTATAATTTAATTTATCCAGAAATTAATAACGTCCAAATTGTCAACATGATACTACTTTGTGAAGTAAAATTCAAGAATAATATTGTACCAAAAATTATTTGGACCGAAAACGAATCAATTTTTATCATGAATAGTACCCCGGGTGAATAGTACTCAAGTAAATAGTACCCCGTGAATAGAACTTCAGGAATAGTAACCCCGTGAATAGTACTCCGGCATGAAAAAGTTAAAAACTTATTAAGAATGCTCAGAATAATATTTTCATGAAAAGATACTGGATGAAGCGCAAATATCAAGGATATTCTACTAATTTCATGGAGTATAGAAGCTAAAAGTTTAACAAAACGAGTATAGAATTCGAAATCTTAAACGAAATAATATTACTTACATACTACAGAGTATGAAGAAAATATTAGTTCAAGCGAATATTTACCAAAAATAACATCCCTTACCTTGAAAAGAAGAGTATTCCAACTGGTATAGCGGGGATATTCTTGAAGAAAACTTTCACTATTTTCTATCTCAAAGCTTTCTAAAACTTGAAAGAAATACGCTCAAGATTATAGAAGAAGAATTCTCTGATTCTGGTGTGATTTTCAATTCTAACTTAAGCGCCTATTTATAGGAAAATACTAGAACGCCATAGGAGACTAAAATAATAAAATATTAATATAATTCTTTTCTTCCTACGACTGCCACTTTGAAAATCAACAGCCCATCACCTTTGAATAAATCAGCACATGTTTTCACACACAAAAAAGTGGGTCCCACCCACAATTTTAATAAAAATATTTAATTTTTGAAACTTCAATAATTCATAATAAATAGCCCTTTTATCAGAAAAATATGAATTTTATGTCCATTCTATACGAAATCGAATTCTCTACAACTTTGTAGCTTTAAGTTTTTTCAAATTCCAGACAGAAAATATCTGAAATCCACAAACGGATGATTTTTAACACCTTTTAAAATTCATTACAAATCACGCGTTAATTTTTAATGGTTCAAAATTTGTGGACATATACTCAACTTATATATGCATAACATATCCAAAAATCACAACAATCCAACGGTCGGATTAAAATTATAATTCGCACAATAGAGCTTTAAGAACACCTATTTGATTTTTAATACCTCATTTCCGATAAAAATACTGATAAAACACCTCAACATTAATTTCTTCATTTAGAATCACATAAAATAAATATTTTCCTATCCATCATTTATGTATACATAAAATAAATATTTTTTTATCATATAAATCAATAATTAATTATTCACAAATAATATTACAGAATCATAATAATGACAACCAGGCCGTTCCCAGGAAAGAGGGGGGTTTCCAATAAGGATTTCTCCTTAATGGTGCGCAATTAGGTGACCAAACCTCTCTGTCGATGTCGGGACTTTTAATTGTCCCTTTCCGTTACTTGTTCTTTGGTGTTCTCATTTTAGGTGAGATTTGTTTGAAAAAACAATTAAAAAAGGTCTGACATGTATAATGTCGATGATTGGACTATAAGAGTCGCCAGTTGGTTTTTTAAATAGTTGTACCCACACAACCGAGAAAAGGTTTACACATTGACCCAGTGATGTGACACTGCTAAACGGGTCGGTGAAACCGAGATTCATTAGGGTCCGGGGACTTGGTTATGCTGAGGGAAGGTGTTAGGCACCCCCCGACATCCGTGTTACCACGGTGACCGCCTCTTTTCAAGAAACCGTTATCTGAATGTGTGTGTCAATGTACTGTTATTTGGAAGTAGTGCGAGGCCTCGTTCGCACCTATATACACAGGGTTTGAATTTTATGTAAAAATTCAATTTTAAGCAAGATATGGCAGTGACATTTTATAAAAGAGGTTTATCAAACCCTGATGCTCAATAGCAATTGAGACCTTTTACACTCCCATTTTATTCCGTATTCGGCTGGATTGATTTTATTTGACAGATGCGAAGCATCCGTACGAAAATACTTTACAAAAAGGTGCTGAATTCCTCGTGGGTATGAAAACCATCTGAGGGAATCCAAATATCATAGATATATTTACAAGCTGCTTACAGCTGAAAAGGTCCATCACGGGAACCGAATCTAGATTCAGAGGACTGAATATGTGATCACATGATTCCTAGGCTCACATGATGCCGCAATTGATATAAACGCAGTAAGCAGGTATATATATAAAAGCTGTAAATATATATATACATACATGATCACCAACCACGAAGCACCTCCATGGGGGATCAGAAATATAAATAAAGTTGTAAAAGTATCAACCGCCACGGAGGAAACTCCAGGCGGGACGAAATGTAAAGAAAGCTGTACAAAGCAATCAATTGCTACGAAGTGAACTCCAGGCAGGACGAAATATAAATATATATATTTATATAAAAGCGAATAAACGCACCGGATGTAAAATCCAGGCTCATCGAACAGAGTTCGGCCACAGTTAATATATATAAATATATATATATTAAAGCACGTAAACACTCCAGATGTAAAATCAAGGCTCATCGAACAGAGTTCGACCACAGATAATATATATAAGTATATATATATATTAAAGCATGTAAATGCTCCAGACCGAGGTCTAGGCTCATCGAACAAAGTTCGACCACAGATAATATATATATATGTATATATATATTAAAGCAAATAAACGCTCCAGACCGAAGTCTAGGCTTAATCGAGGCATAACTCGATAATGTTAGTCAATATATATATATATATATATATATATATATATATATATATATATATATATATATATATATATATATATATATATATATATATAGACTGAAATGAAACCACGGACCGAAGTCCGGGCAAAAGCAAGCAACACGACTCTCAACATGTAGAAGGGTGTGTGCAAAGATGAAGAGAAAGACTTTAAAGTGTGTAAGAAGGCTTACAGTGGGCTGCTAAAGAAAACTTCTATATCTTTAGAGTGAGTAAACACAGACTTTTGTAGGTACAAAAGGGCTATATATGAGCTCACATGTGTTTAAAAGGGGAAAGTACACTGCCTGGGATGAGTGCAGAGCAAATTGGGCGGGGCTTCCTCGTCGTTTTCTCTTACAAAATGGCCACCCCAAGCCCTCTATTTATAGAGGATCATGCGGCTGAGCCGCAGGTGTACCAGAGGAAACCCGGGTGGGCCTGAGTTTTTTGGCTCGAGTTGTCTTGAAGTACGTGCACTCGGGCACTTTAATATCCACTCGAACTTTCAGAAGTGCAATCCGGACATCCGTTTGAGGTATACAGGACCTATTTCGGACCGCCGTTGTCGAGAGTTGTACGATAGCATGGGATTAGAGTTTGTGCGAAGTCATTGAAGATGGGACGTTGCCCTCCGGTCTTCAAGCTTTAACTTTCATCCATTACCCCGTACAATAGTCACTCGGGATTGATTAGTCTTGTGGGACATTGTTGCGTAGATATGTTGAAACGACGTGGCGTGGCATCGTGTTGGTCAGATGACGATGTTTCCCCTCACCGGTGTTATCGCCGGATTGGGCTGATAAAGCAGACATTACTCAGCTTCGCTGAGATTGGACTACTACAATTTGTTGAAGGTCCTCATTGTCATCCTTGAGGTGTGCCTGTCTTCCCGATGTTATCGCCGGGCTGGTACAGTGTATTTCGTTGTGAGCGCCGAGATTGAAGCTGGTCGCACTTGTAATAAGCATTTCTGGGGTTATCATCGAAATTGCGTTCCTTGGGGTTATCACCACGGTTGGTGGCTATTCCCATGGTTAGGACTGAGACTGGATACCTCGGGGTTATCTCTGAGATTAATCGGTCTTCTCCGGTGTGTGTTCTGGTATTGATCTGCATGCCTCGGGGTTATCTCCGAGATTGGAATTGTTACTCCCAGATTGCGATCCGGGGTTGATGTTGAACTTCCGATAGTATCCGACGTGGATGTGGATTGTCTTTCAGGGTTCCCTCTTAAAAGATGAATATGTCCTCCTGCAATGTTAGTGACAGGTGTACAAAAAATTTCAAGTGTCTACAGATGCCCCTCTTTATCATACTCATGCATGGCGATGCATGGGTAGGATAAAGAATCCTAGACACTTGAAACGTAACAAGACGAACATGGTACTATGAATAGCAACATGATGCAAATGTACGATGCATGTGTACGGGGTTGTAGCCCAACACGCTAGGGATGATTGCTGGCTCCCTGTTGCTTCAACTGGGGATTGGCGGCAATGATGACCAGATTTGATGTGTAATCTAAATTTGGTAGGATGTTGATGTTGGAGTTATCACCACCTTCCTGGATAATGACTTGATCCTGAAGATGTACCTCTTATGTGTAAGAGATTTATGGGGATAAAGCTTGATCTGTTTGAGGATGTGTATAACATATTCCATCATCTATCCTCTTTAATGACATTGACATCTCCTGGTTAGTATTGCCAGAATATGCCAAGATTCTGTTGGGTTTACTTGCAACATCAAATGCTGTCAGGGATGCCTGACCTTGGTTGACGTGTACTTCACCAACATGTGAATCAATGGCTAAAAAATCCTGTGGGATATACTGTCAAGACTGCTTGACCTTCGCCGACGTGTGAATCAACAGAATATTACGTTGTGACCCCCGCCGGGGATCTGAGCGATCGGGTGTGAAAACCTCGAATAGCTTCAGAGCTCTGATAGGTTTAAATTGCTATCGGTTGTAATAATTTCAAGGCTGCTTGACCTTCATTGATTTGTGTGTCAACGGATGAGCATGCGTTGTAACCCCTGCCGGGGATCTCAGGTTGTAACCCCCGTCGGGGATTAGCTTGTGTGAAAAGATTGGGGTGACAACCTTATGCTGACGGCATCGGACCTATGTACGGTATTGCCGAATGTGGTATGCACAGACTTGAATCATCGGTATAGTAAACCCTGTGTTCGAGCGAATACCAATGGATGAAAAGGAAGTCACAGTTAGATCCAGAAAAACCAAAGTTTTAGGCTATTCTGCTCAATCGCGAAGCGTTTTTATCTCGGGTTTGGCCTTTTCAGCTTGTAAGAACTCCTTTGAAACTCAAACTGGACCGAGCCGGAGGGATGGGACCCGCATGGGGGTGCCGCAGATGCACTTGCTACAGCCGCAGATGGGCCTGCGGCCAACCGTGGATGATAAATTCCAGCTGGTTGGTCTCACAACTCAATCTCAACTTGTTACGCGAAGGAAAATACGTAGGCCCCTTTCAGATCTGCCGAGTTCGAGCTGCTTTCTGCAAATTCTGTCACTGTACGAGTGTTCTACACTATCCTGGTAACATATGCCTGTACTTTCTCTCATTTCTGTCCGTTGGATTTTGAGTTATCGCATGAAATGCATCTAAACACATAGTAGTGATTATGTATGCACAAATGACTAGATAAAAAATATCCAACATAGTAAATGTAAGTATTAAACCATGCTAAACATAATGATGCGAAATTTTTTGACTTTTGAGACAGTCAAATTGGCACCTTTTTCTGCTATTTTTTGTCCTATTTGAGGTCCAATGAGCATAAGGTAGCAAGGCAAAGTACTCCTAGTATTGAGGTTGGCCTGATGCATGATGATTTTAATTTTTAATGCATATATTATGTATATGACTTTGGGGCAGGTGTGCTACTGAATGGCCACCTAGACATGTCGGCATGCATGTGGATAGTCCTATTTTCAGAGGGGACTATGGCAAAATTTTTCAAATGTAGGCATTGGGTAGTCATGCATTTTAACTCTATTATATGTTAAAGTAAATGCATGCATGCATATAGTCATAAAATGCATTCTAGAAAGCTCCAGGTAAGGAAATACCACACCCTTTCTGAGGTGATTTGGAGACTTGTTGTACAGATACTATGGATCCGGATCAGTCGAACAGTTCCTATAGGACCACTTCTGGCATACGGCGGAGGGCTTCTGAAGTGCCTCGTCCCCGTTCTGTCAGACAGCCTCGACGGTTGGTGGAGGCCGTGATACGTCCTGTCCAGGTAGATATTCCAGACGTTGAGGACGAGGAGGTGGATATTCCGATAGAGGACCCCGCTCCTGCTGCACCTGTCCCTCACAGGGAGCTTCCGAGCATTCAGGTGTTGAATCTAGAGTTACTGGGTGATTTGGGTAGTCATCCATCGATGTATTTGCATGCTAACGAGGTATGGCATTAGACTTTGATCTTCCTTCTTTCCTATTGATGAGGATTAAAGGGTTTTGATGTTGATCTGCATTTCATGCAGGTTCCTGGTTTTACACAGCGTCAAGGGAACTGGTTCAGCATTCACTCCATGTATCAGGCGCTTCATCCTGACTATAGAGCGGTAGTGCATGAGTGGGGATTTGGGGCATTCTTCTCCATCGTTCCCTGTCGTTGTCCCTAGGGTTACCTCAGGGCATTGTCTGAGCGATGGTTTCATCAGACTCAGTCACTCCATCTGCTAGATTGTGAGGTGATGACGACGCCTATGGATTGGCGATTTATCACAGGTATGGGGTTTGGAGGGGAGCCAATGCCTTGCATGGCAAATATTACCCCTACTACCGTTAGATCCTTATTAGGAGTTCCGGCGGCGGCGCTCAAAGGCAGGACTATCTGTTCAGGTCCTTTGAGCGTAGATGCTATGAGCGGGCTATTGAGTGAGCCTATGCCTGATGATGTCAGAATCAGGGATCGCGTTCTGCGGCAATTGTTCTTGATGATCATTAAAGACTGCTTCATAGCAGATAACTCTTCTACGGTATCTTTCGCTTTGATCAGCGCCACGCGTGATGTGGACCGTATTAGAGAGTATGATTAGGGCTCCTACACCTTTGCCTATTTCCTCCTGGGCATGCGTATGCGCTCACAGGGTTTGACCGAGGCTTGGCTAGGATTTTACCCATTTCTGCTGGTGAGTATTTCTCTTGTTATTTACCATGTATAGGTTAAGAGTGTTAACTGACAACAGATGTTTGCCTTTGTGTTGGCAGTTCTGGGCCTATGAGAGGCTTCCATGCTTGCGTCCCGTGAGTGTGTTAGGTTTAGACACCTATCCACGAGGACGACGATGACATCATTCGATTCTACCAGAGGTCCCTGTAGCTGAGGTATTCACTCATTGCCGTATGCAGCTGGAGTTACTGACGGCCGACACCATCACATGGCTTCCCTATTCCGGGGCACACCTGACCGTGGGTTTTGAGGATGGATACCCGACTGGAGTCGAGTATGTGATTTCCACCAGGAGAATTCCTTTCTTCACAGATGGAGGCTGGGAGCTCTATTTACGAGAGCGTGCTATTAGGAGCACCACAAGGGAGATTCGTATACCGATCTTACCTCCTGCCAGGCGTTATTGGCATGTATCGCAGTCACCCGTCACTGATATCCCCTTGTTGGTGGTTGACAATTTTGTATTGTCAGAGGGTCCATGTACTCAGGAGATGTTCCATCGGCGGTGGTCCCCTCGCACTATTGGAGCTCAGTCTCGCGCCACACAGTTTATGGGGGACATGGTTCTAGGATCCTTGATGATGACGGATTGGATAGCTTGTGTCCGAGATCCGACTCATATGACCCAGATTGATAGTTTAACCCGGCGGTTGGACCAGGCACACATATTTCTCCGGCATTTGGGCAGAGATCCAGCAGAGGCGGCTTCATTTGATCCTTCCAGCTCAGGCGCTGGCCCCTCATGTGACCCATTCGGTTTTGCCGGCGCAGATCCTCCTTTATATAGGCCTGACATCCCTGTTGATAGAGATTCAGTGACTCAGGAGGAGTTACATCAGGTGGACAGGATTGATGATGTGGACATCGACACCATTGTCTTCTTCTGATGTGTATTCTTGTTATATCTTTTGATAGGCCTCTGTTAGATATTGGGTGACTGTGCCCCATTCTCGCTATATCTTTTGATGGGCCTATGTCAGTAGTAGGGCGTCTGTGCCCTATTTCCCTGTATTTGTAGCTGTACAGAGATGATGTATTAGATGACGATATATTTAGGAATGTATGCACTGTTTTTTTTTCATTCCCTATATCATATTGCCATCTATTATCTGTTATGCAAGTATCATGTTATGCATATGTATGTATGTCCGGAGATATTTGGCATTGACCCCTGGATGGTCTTATGACACGGCCCGCACAGATGTCTTCTTCGACAGTTAGCCGTATAGATCATACCCCACCGTCAGTGGTGGCATCGGGTATGCGATCGTGGTATGATAGCATGTCACCACCAGACAAGGTGACTATAGATCATTTATTACAGCATACCATGACCTTTTTGACTTTTCAGGTTCCCACAGGATTTGTGGACGAGATGATAGAGCATTAGCTACCGGATAGGTAGGTATTCTGATTCGGCACCCATGAGTTGACTCTTACTCTGGAGAAGTATGCACGTTTGACGATGCTACCTTTAGACAGACCTTGCGTGCATCTGGCTTTGGAAAACATGAGTAGACGATTCATGACTCTTACAGGATTGAGGCACAGAGTGGTACATGATGAGTTGACATCTGGCCACGTGATATCCCAGCGTTTTCTATACGACAGATTTGGCTCGGAGGATAGCTATTCACGACATTCCGGGGATTTCATGTGACGCCCCCAAATTCAGGTACTTGAAACCCGAACTTAGTGCTTCACGATACCATTTCTATGAGCGGAATAATACTAATAATAATAACAATAATATAGATTATCAAATTTAATTTACATATTATCAGAGTTTTAAATCCCAAGTACGAAACCTTCAAACATTCGTTTCATTACATGATAATTAATATATATTATCATTACCCTAATTAAGTCTAGTTATTACAAACGATAGCCTTATCATTCATTCAGCGACCTTCCCTTTCCCTTTGTTCTTAGAAGAGCCTCCAGGTTGTTCACCTTTAGCTGAAAACATTTAAATTTAAGCAAGGATAAGCATTTGAGTGCCCAGCAAGTAATAGCAACACTAACATTTAGCTGAACGAATTAAATATTTTCTTTGAACGATACACTTACAACGAATCAACAGTTGTAAAGTAAACTGAACCGATAATAAACAATATATCATTTTGATTTCAAATTTTTGAAACTACGTAATGACTATAAATGAGGATCAGTTGACAAACTATGAACATTATTTTCTATTTTCAAAAAGGTTAAACAGAACTTCATCTGTAAACCGTCATTACTTACGGGCACGGGGGGTGATCAGCCCGTTATGCCCTGTATTGATCAATACTACATTAAAGGACGATATTTTCGTCCAGCATTCCCGCCTTAGGCGCATAAAAATTTCCCATAGTTGGGATGTTCATACCAGTCTTGAATCCAAACCAAAACAATTTAGTTGGATAAAGTTTTATCTTGTTCAACAACAACTTTAAATATATGTCTAGCTGGATCAAATAGCTTAGACGACTTTTAATTCAACTTATACATACTGAACACCGATAAGTATGTATCAACATGTGATAAAATATAATGATTATCCAAGTGGGGACACTTGTATAACCATGTTTTAGAAATTAACTATCAGAATATATAATTTGATCAATAATAACAGAATAAAGGAACTTGTACAACAATTATAGTTTAATAACTTACTTATACAGAATCATTGCATAAGTATGTACAAAGGTTGAAATATTTGAACAATTGAAATGAATAATTCAGATATTATCTTACGCATGTCCGTTGCATAAAGTAAATGCAAAGAGTTAGATACTTGCCTTGTCTGCTGCTTACACAACTTAGATTTATCTTTTCTATCAAGCCCTATCATTAAATAGATCATTTGTCTGATTAGAATATCATATAATACTGCTTATTGCAGTCAGCATATTCCCTAATCACATTGGCATATAGGTTTAACAACCATTGAATCACAAATAATCACTTATCTAATCACATTATCTAAGTCTAGATCAATTTCTGAAACATGTCGGTCTACCGACAACTTTATCGGGTAATTATCGAGTCTAAGACTCTTTACTGTAACTTAATATCAGTCATATTATTTTTAGATGATTTAATATAATTTTAAAACATTTATCATGAATTTTCAAACATCAAAAATCATTTTTAAATGATTTAAATACTAATCAATTCTATTATCATTAATATTTAATTAGTATTAAACTATTAATGAAATCATTTCTAAAATATTAAAGTTATTTATAATAACTTGAAATACTTTTAAAGTATTAATATTACCCTTAAATAATTTTTAAAACATTTAAAATTATTTCTAAATAATCACCATTAATATTAAGATATTAATGTTCTATTTATCAAAATATTAAAAGTCATTATTCATAACTTAAAATATTTTTAATTCATTTATATCCTTTTAAATGATTTTTAAATTAATAAAACTATTTTTAAACTATTTATTTAATATAATTATTAAATAAATTTACTATTTTTAATAATAAGTTAGTAATCATTAATATTAATTTATTAATAAAATTATCCTTTAAATATTAAAAGTTATATTTTATAACTTAAAATATTTTTAAACACTTTATTTTTATTTAAAATAATTTTTATAATATTAAAATTATTTTTAAACTAAATTATTTAATATAATTATTAAATAACTTTAATATCATTAATAATAATTAATTAATAAAATTTACCTTTAAATATTGAAAGTTATATTTTATAACTTAAAATATTTTTAAATACCTTATTATTATTTAAAATGATTTTTAATCTAATAAAATCATTTTTAATTAATTTATTTAATTCATTTAGTAAATAAATTAATTACCATTAATATCAATTTATTAATGAAATTTATCACAAAATATTAAAAGTCATTAAAAATAACTTAAAATATTTTCTTATATCATAATATAATTTTTAATGATTTTTCCAATATTAAAATTATTTTTAAATAATTTATTTAATATTATAATTAAATAAATTAAATAATTTTAATATTTCAAAAATATTAAATATTTATGAAATATATTTAAAATAATTAAAAACTAATTTTCAGAATTTAAAATAATTTTTAATAATTTATTTTATATTTTTAATAATTAAAAGCTATTTTTTTCTATTTAATAATTAATTTCCATAAAATAATAAGTTGTCTGTCGCTAAAGGCCACCTATAGTGACAAAACTGTCGCTATAGGTGTTCTTCATGTTCTTGAGCCCAAACCCAGAAAACATGTCAGTGGTCGAGCTAGCAACTTTGACCGAGCGTAAATTCGTGTGTGATGTGTTTCTGGGCATGATGTTAGTCAGAGCTTGTAGTGCTAGTGTAGGACTACAAGATCCAACAACAAACATAACCAAACATTACATAACCCACAAGATCTGGAGCCCCGAAGTAGCTGTCAGAGGCTGTTCTTCATTTCTGGATTACCCTGAAATGAAGAACAGTACGACTGTTCATATTTGGGCCTTCACTACGAGCAAATAGTGTAGCATTTTTGTGATCTAAGAGTTCTAGATTGTAGATCACATGTAATACTATAGATCCATCACAAAACATCACTAAAAATACAACAGAAAAACCAGATCCATGCCGGTCAAATCCTGTCGGTGTTCAAGTTCATCAGTTTTCTGGGTTACCCAGAAAACTGATTTCATGAACGACTGACCTCTTTTGACCAGATACCAAATCCAGTATATTTGACATATAAAGGTACTAAAAGCATGGTTCGAAAGCTAAGTTAACATACTACAACATAGGTTCAAGAAAAAACACATATCATAAAACACCTACACGATCTAAGACTGCAAATCAGATGTCAGACCGTTTCTGGGCGAATCTGGGTTTTCCAGAAATCCGATAGTCATGGTCGGTCAATGAGGTTTGACCGCCCATAACTTTCATTCTGTGCACGATCTGAGCTAACTTAAAGTTCAATAATACAGATCACATGACATACTACAAGTATCAACCTTCAAAACACAAAAACACATAACAGATCAAGATCTACAAGGCCTGACATTAGGCTGTCAGACACGAAAATATTTTTTTCCAGATTTGGGAAATCTTCAAATCCGAGCCTCTAGATGTTATGGATCTAACATCTAGCAACCCAGATCATCATTAGACACCTTATATAACATATTTAATGTAAGACCCCGAATTTTATGAAATAAAAGTATTCAATTTTTCTTATAATTACTATTCAGTAAATGGTTAAATTGATAAAAGTTTAAAGTTATGAGTGAAATATGATTTTTTTTCAAAATAAGCAAGTGGTTATAAAATAATCATTGTTGTCGGGGAATATTCGTTTGGTCGTGGAATATTCTTTCTGTCGGGGAATATTCGTACAACGGCGCAGTCATTTGTGGGCCCCATAACAGAATAACTGTCGGATGAAGAAAACGACAAATTTGAGTTTTTACAAATAACGGCGTAGTTGTTACCGTTAACACTGTTGGAATACCCGGTGGTTAAAATACAGTAACACGCGTTATTGCACAGTAGCACACGGTATTGCATAGTATTTTTGAAATTATTGATTCTTACGTAAGAAGGCACTACTCAATAATTGTTACAGTAGTTACTGTTCAATATTTTATTTTATTGATTCAATAATTGTTGCGTTGATATTTTATATTATTGTTGTTTCAATAATTGTTGCTGCACAGTATTTTCCTTTATCAGATCAATAATTCATATTATTTGAATAATATTATTAGATAACATTGTTGTCAATGTCTAGAAAGTTCTGTCTAAGGAGAGGTTTGGTCATCTAATTGCGCGCCAGTAAGGAGAAATTCTTATTGGAAAGCCCCCTCTATCCTGGGAACGGCCTGATTGTCATAAATGTGATTCTGTAATATTATTTCTGAATAATTAATTATTGATTCATATGATAAAGAAATATTTATTTTATGTGGATATAAACGAGGGATATATTTTTGTGGTTAAAAATGAAGGAGTTAATGTTAAGGTTTTTATCCGTATTTTTGTCGGAATGGAGGTATTAAAAATTAGGGTTTTTGAGATATTTTGCGGGGGTTATAATTTTTAATCCGACCGTTGGATCGTGGTAATTTTTGGATATGTTATACATATATAAGTTGAGTATATGCCCACAAATTTTGAACCGTTAAAAATGAACGTATGATTTATTATGAATTTTACAAGATGACTGGTTCAGAAATTGTTGAATTTTCGGAGTTTATTATTTTGATGGAAAATTCTAGAATTGGTGGGCCCCACTTGTGGTTGGTGAAGAAATGTGCTGAATTATATTTCAAATGTGGTGGGTGGGAATAGTAGCAGGTAAAGCCATCAGGTTGCAGGTCAAACCTACCAAAAATTTCCTATAAATAGAGGGCTAAGTTAGAATTGAAAATCACACCATAAACATAAGCTTTCTCTCTTTCTCTCTTTCTCTCTCTATATTATGAAGCATATTTTGTGAGTTTTTAGATACTTGGTGAGTTTCTATTCATCAGTGCAAGTTTCCTTCAGCATCATATCCGATATCCAGTCAGAAGTACTGCTCTTTTGAGGTAAGGGATAGTAAGGGATAGTAAGGGATTTTAAGGGTTGTTATGATTTTCAGTTTCGTAATTTTTCTGACCTTCAAAAATTCTGGAAAAATTTGAAATGATATTTTGATGAGTTTTCTTGATTGTGTCCAAAAATGGTGATTTTTGGATGTATAGATTGAGAGTTATGAATTTTATGAGAAAAGACTATTTTAGAAGTAACAGCTTATAATTTCTTGTGGTTAACTCCAAAATTGATGAAATTTTTATTGGGAGTACATGTATATGATGGAAGTATACTCTGCTAATTTCAGAATTTTTGGACAAAAGTACAATTTTTGATAAATGTCTAAATATTCGATTGTTTTGGCCATATGAAAAATAGTAAATGATTTTAAAAATTCTGAGAAAAATATATGTTCACTATGGGACTATATTATGTTAAATCCCAAAAAAGAAATATTTTTGGAATTGATTTGGTATTTTTTATGAAAATGGTCTAGTTATGAGTTAATGAATTAAATATGTTTTGTGAAGTAAGAAAATTGAAAAATAGGATTTTATGACTTGAGAATCCTATATGAGGTATATACAGATTTTTGATGAGGGTTTTGGCTATTGATGATGAAATCTTAAGAGCTGACATTTTATGATGATTAAATGTATTAATTAGTAAAGTGTAAACAATTTAAATAAATTGTTTATAAGCTTAAGAAATGTTATTCTTTCAATATCATTATACCGAAATATTGGTATAGATTTTATTGTGGAATTTCTACCTTTTTGAGTCGAGATTACTATTCACGAGTTGCTATTCATGAGTTACTATTTACGAGTTACTATTCACGACAAAATTGGTTTCTTTTTCTAACCAAATTATAGTTGATTTATGAATATTACTCTTGAGATTAAATCTATATGTTGATTATATTGATTTTATTATCATATATATAATATTTTTATAACCCTAATGATGATATTTCTCTTTGACTTGAGTGTAAAGATGGGTAGATTTTTGGTATGATCATGACTATGGGTTCTCTTTGGCCAGTAGTGCAAAGTTGAATTGTTAACTGGTATGATCATGACCATTGAATTTATAATTGAATATCTTTAGCTTAAGTGCAAAGGTGAAATGATCAACATGGTTATAATTATTGTTTATATAAATTCTTAAATGATTATATATTTCTTTGAGATATTAATATCTTTGGCTTGTAGTGCAAAGATGAAATATTGATGAATATCTTTGGCCTGTAGTGCAAAGATGAATTGTTGATGAATATCTTTGGCCCGTAGTGCAAAGATGATATGTTGTTGAATATCTTTGGCCAGTAGTGCAAAGATGAACAGATGTTGAGATAAACATGACCAACTGGTGATACAAATGAATATCTTTGGCCGTAGTGCAAAGATGAAGTTATTAGTATGATTATGAACAGGAAATTTGATTTGGTGTAACCATGATCTTTGATGTTTCAGGTAAAGATAGGTGATGAAAATTATCTTCGTCCTGGATGAGAAGAGAAATTTAGAACTACAGTTATAATTATGAGTTATTCATATGATTGTGGACCAGAATTGTTGATTGATGTTACAGGAATAAAACATTGTTGGTGGATTTTTAACATGGAGAAAATAATAGACTTTATAGTCTATTTGACTCTTCTAATGGATTGCTCGTTCCGCTGCAACTATGGTTGAAATTTTTATCATTTACCATATGTTCTAAATCTCTGATTTATTATTGATGAAGGCTATTGATAATTTAATTATCTTTAGTCATGATATTCTTTACTGAGCTAGTTGTGCTCACCCTTTTGCTTCACAATTCCTTTCAGGTAATAAGAGTGTAGCTGGGTCGAGCGAGGGTAACGGGGAAATAGAACGGTGGTCTCTAGCTGTGGATGTTCTCCCGAAGCAGTATAGAAAAGTTCATTTAGTAGTTATATTTGGTGAATCCAATAGGGTAAGGTGTACCCAACGTTGGAAGGGTGGTTTGCCACTATCATACAAGATGTCTAACGACAAACAACCTCGTGTCATCATAAGACAGGGATGTGCTCATCCACTTGCTGAGTATATATACGAGCACTACCTATATAATCTTGGTGTTTGTTTGAAGTATAATTCTCAGTTAGATACAATGGAGATAATGATAAGTCAAGAGAAGACTCACCATTGGGAAGAATATGATAGTAATCTTCTCGTTTTTCTTTGGGGTCTATTGGGTAAACCAAGGATAATTCTGTGGCCATATGATATCTATCATAACCTAGACGCGTGGCCTCCCATGTACGAAGGTTTCCTTGAGCACTTCCCAAAGATTCTAGTTTCTAAAACAGTTTTTGACTGTACCCTTATGTAAGGTACCTTTGTGAGGTGCTGATACATGATGGTGTCCAATGTCACATTTGGTATATATTTGTATCCAAACTCACAGCATATGTGTTGTTGTATTTTGCACAACAATTGTTGTAATAGAGTTGTAGTTATTTTCTGTACCATGTATTTGACGACTCAGAATGGGTTGGATGGAATGGACCTATTTTGGGGTCGTTACATTTAACACAAAAAAACAACATCAAACATCCGATTTTTGGACAGATTATGGCTAAGGTTTTTATACCTTGATGATCGATCTTTTGATTTTGTGTTGCTGATTTGTTTATGGTGGACGTGGGGCTGTGTTTTGGGACTTATATGCTACTGAAATTCGTTGGCTAGAGAGAGAGAGAGAGAGCTTAGGTTGAGAGTTTGTAAAAATGTAAGTAACAAATATAATTTTTCTTTCTCCAAATCTATTTATACATGACTTGGATGCAAGAATTGGCTGATTGCTAGCTTGTTTGCTGTCAAATGGAAGCATGTGGAGTTGTTGAAGTGGTTCACCCACTCAACCTATTGTCAAACCCTACTAATTTAGCCAAATAATGCAACTAGGGGCAATACGGTCAATTGGTAAATTATTTAATGGCAAAATTGGACTTTGGCCAAACCCTTAGGGTTTAGGGTTTGGTTAAGGTTTAGGGTTTGAGCCAATTTAGCACAAATCTAGAATTTCTAATTTAGGGTTTAATCCAAAAATTAAAAGTAAATAAAAATTAAATAGATTTTAGTTTCTAAAAATTTTAGATTAGGGTTTTGTAATTATGATTAATTTTCTAATTACGCTATACAGGAACATTAGGAATTAATATCATATAATTATCATTAACCTTGCTAATTTAGCAATTAGTGTTTACAATTTTGGTAATTAAAGTTACTAAAATATAATTAGGTTTTCTAATTATCAAAATAGGATTTAAAATTTTAGGATTTCCAAAATTAACAATTGAGATTATAATACTTGCTAATTAATCACATTAACACAATTACAATCAATCTCGAATTCTAATTTAAATTTTAAATTAGGGTTTCTCATTTCCAAAACAAGGGTTTTTAAATATTAATTAGGGTTTTTAGATTATAATTAGGGTTTACCTAATTTATCCAATCATTATATAATACTCCTCATAAAACATATAACACGGTCATATAACAATCTTAAGCTCACAACTGATTTTCAAACTAGGGTTTCCCACAGTAATTTAGGGTTTTGAAAATAAACACCATAATTGACCAATCATCATCAACACGTACATACAGTACATATTTTATAGCACTGAAAAATCAAAATACAATTAATATTATATTATTATTCTCTTACCTTGACAATAATCCAAATTTAGGGTTAGGATTCCATATCTGATTTATTCTTCATATTTAACCTTAATAATTAAGGTAAAATATTTACTTTAATAATCCATACTAAAATTCATATAATAAAATAATAATTATTATTATTTTAAAAAAATCACTTCATATATAATTTAAATAATATATGATTATATTTTCATGGAAAATAATTAATAAAAACATTTCTACCTTAAAATTAATTATTATAAAAATATACTTTATAAAAATGAATAATTCTAAAATAAATTCATTTGTAAATAATTATGTAATAAATATATTTTTTTACTTACCACAAAAATACTTATATGCATAATCTTGTACAAATCCTCATCCTTAATATACATATAAAAAAAAATTATTCGCAAAATTTCTTATTTATTTATATAGAAATATCGGGTTGTTACATTTCACCGCATCGGAGGATTATTGGCGTTTGGCCAGAGTTGACGTACTGATGCTATGTGTATTGTCATATGTGTATATGCCGCGGTATATAGATGAGATAGATATAGGAGTTGTCATGGCCGTGAGAGCTCTCAGGGAGGATCGTACCATTGTACCTATGATTGTAGTAGAGACCCTGCGGTCGGCATCCTAATGCTGCACTTATCCGACAGGAGTGTTCACTAGGAGTTTAGTCATGCTATATGTGTGGTTCATGTCACACATGAGACTGATTGGCACTCTTAGACGGCATGGGTACTGCTTTACCCATGATGTAGCTATGTCATACTCTTTTCAGCCATCAAAGTGTATAGATGCTCTGTCCTGGTCCACATTCTTGGCAGATATCAGAGATCCATTCAGCATATTGCCGTGTTCGGGGCTTAGCTCACCATACAGCTTCATTACTCATGCTCCGGGCATGGACTATCTCCCTCTGGCTGGTTTGAGGGGAGTGACCACTTATCACCTATTAGCCTTGATGTCGCAGTTCGACTAGGGCATGGACTATCTCCCTCTGGCATGGACTATATATATTTAGATTTAGATTTAGATTTTATATTTTAATATGTATTTAATTTAAGAAGGGTATAAATTGAATTAGTAAATCAAATTGATAGTTTTGTATATTAAATTAAACTAGTTAATCTTGTTGATAAAATTATAAAATTTACTTGATAATAAATTTAATAATGTTAGCAATGGTTAAATTAGTAATAAAATTTTATTGTATTTTATTAGATCGGACGGAGGGAATTTAAAGAGTTATATTTAGAATATTTGGAGTATTAATAATTGATTAAAGGCATATTAAATAGATTATGAATTATTTTGGAATTATTGAATTGGATTATATTTAATTTGAGGTGAATATGTTTAGGTGATGAATAACGTTTCGTATTTGATATCGTTGGCAGTTGAAGGTAAGATTTTGTGGAGTGTGCTATAAATGGTTTGGAAGTATCAGATACGGATTCCGTACTCTTTCAGCGACATGCTTGTTAAATTTGATTTGTTCGTTTTGTCCCTTGTTTCGAATTTCGTTATTATTTCACTTAATTGTTTCCTGTGAAATAAATATATTAGTTTCATTTTAGAGTTGATACATATGACTCGTATTTGTACTCTTTGAATTAGGTTATCATGATTAGTACTATTTATTTTCATAATTGTAGAGCGGTACATGTTGCTACCTTCTTTTTGAAACCTTGTGACTATAATTTGATTTGGTTCAACATGTACATGTAGAACCCTTTTGTTGGTATTATGTCGCATGTGTTGTGACATGATATTTTTGTTAGAATATACCGTAGGGTATACTTGAGCTATAACCACCTGTGGGGGTACCACATGCATGTCGTCTTGGCACGAGAGACATGACACTTTCCGTGGCGCTGTGATTAGTCCACGGCGTCTCCATTTTGGGCTCCGGAGTAAATGGGTCATTTGGTGTTTTGTTGTGGGAGGCGTATGGGTTAACCCTAGTTTTCTGTTCTGCGGATTGGTGATGTTGTGCCAAATACACTATCCGATTTGCATACATTTGGATTCGCGGTCCAATGTGTGATTTGCCTGTATGACATTATTTTGGTTGCCTGTGTGGCA
Source organism: Panax notoginseng (assembly GCA_016801055.1). Classification (NCBI taxonomy): domain Eukaryota; kingdom Viridiplantae; phylum Streptophyta; class Magnoliopsida; order Apiales; family Araliaceae; genus Panax; species Panax notoginseng. Next base: position 147,781,897 of record CM029019.1, on the reverse strand, counting down.
TCATTTGATTTGCCTGTGTGGCATTAGTTTGACTTGCCTGTGTGGCATTAGTTTGACTTGCCTGTGTGGCAAGATATATTTTTGAGCTCACTCGGTATGAAATAACCCCAGCCATTTGTTTCAGCCTATTATTTTATTGTATTAGTTTTGTTTGTTTCTGTTCAGTTCAAGTCATTGAGTTAATTACTTCAGTTAGTTATTTCTTTATTCTTTTATTGGTTTCGTCAATTATATTGATTCAGATATATTCATTACGTTGATTCAGATATATTCCATTCAGATCTTTGGATATTATATTTTCGTTCGTATTTGCACTTGAGGCTTTGTTCAGTATTTTGTCTCAGTTATTTTCGTATATCAGTTGTATATCTTTTGTATATCGATATCCGTACTGGGCAATTGGCTCATGCTGTGTTTTTCTTCCGGCAGGTTTGCAGGGGTGATTCAGGGCTTGTGTGATGAGATTTTTGCCCTTGACCATTTAGGTGGATTAAATTTTAGGTTTTGATTATTTTGACTCAGTTTGGAGAATTGTACTTATTACTTTATTAATGGATCACCACTATTAATATTTTGAGGTTGTTAGTGCTCTGTTTATTTATTTTGAGGTTTGTTGTGCTTTGCACGTGACGTCCCTTTCCTTTTCGGGAAGGGGGTGTTACAGAGATGGTATCAGAGCTTAGGTTCTTTCTTATAGAAAACCTATTTAGGTTTGACCTGTGGGTTATGGGTGAATCATTGGGTAGACGTAGGAGTTCGATTCGATTTTGTTCTCTGTTTGGTTGGTCTTGATTTTGACCAAGGGTTTTTAGCTCTTTTAGTTGTAATTGACTTGAGAGAGGCGAGATAATTTGTTAAGATTAATATTGTTATGCGTTGGAGTAATAATATTAGTTAAGGATTGTGATTGGATCATTAAGGAGAATAATGTCATATTTTATTTAGTTAAGAAATGATTATTCGATTATGATGTGAGTATTTGTATCGACAAGAATTTGATTTTGAAAAAAAAATTATTTGTTAGAGTTGTTTTATTTTGTGACAATTATTATGATTTTGGAATTGAAGATTTGATTTAGGTTAGATTCTGATTTTTGTTAAGTTGTGAATAAATTGAGGTATGTTAATCGGTGGGATAATATGATAAAGTGAAAATTATTAAGTATAGAGAATTTCTTGTAATTTGAGTGGTTGATATTCGAGGTAATTAGTTTAATCATTTGGAGTTAATGATCAATTTTGTGGCTATTTTTCTAGTAAGATATTGGAGTTATGTTCTATGAACTTTCTTTGTGATAGTATGGGGAGACATTAAAATTTGTTGGGTTAATGTTTGCACTAAGAGAAGTATTGATTAATTGATTAGATAGTAACTGATGAAATTCAATTGATTTTTAGAGATCTTAAATATTTGTAGTATGCTTATCCAGATTGAAGAATATGTGACTTGGAGGTTAATATGGTGATAAAGAGATCTTAGTAGTATATTTGTAGTATTATTATATTTGGGAACTAATTTGATTTGAGGTTATGATATTTTAAAGCTCTTGAGAATTTAGGAAAAGTTGATATAATTTGTAAAGTTGTTTGGTTTATCCGATATCCTTGGAGTTTTGTATGATTTTATGTAAATTAAATAAAAATAATTTGTTAAATTCTTGTCATGTGTGGAATATAAACGTTTTATGAATTAAAATTTATTTTAAATATTTTGGGTATTCGAATCGTATTTAGATGAAGAGAAATTTTTGTGATTTTGAATTATTTTCCGAAGAGTACGTTTACAAGAATGAAACTCGAAGATATTAGCGACGACCCGCACCAACGGTGGATCATGTGATTTAATTTGATGCAACGCGAAGAACCTTCCCAAGGCTGGACACGATAGCTGACGAATATTTTAGGAGTACATGAATATTTGTGTGGACCTATGGACTTACCATGCTTGATCGTTACATATGGCGACGCTACATTTCAATTTAAGTTTATGAAAAATTATGTAATTTAAATAAAAACTAAAATAAAACTCAATAGCGTTTATTTGAATTCCGAGGACGGAATTATTTTTAAGGGGTGAAAAATGTAATAACCCATATATTTTTTTTTTTTGATTCTATGTTATACAATTGTGTTTAAATTGGAAAAGGTAAATGATTTTGTTTCCCTCTTTTCTTCCTTGTTTTGTTTGGAAAATTAAATTCTTTTTGTAGATAATTAAATAACTGATTAAATGGAAATTGAGGAAGATAATTCCTTTTGTTAAAGTCTTGTGGTAAAATCATTCGGAGCGGGAAGCTACTTGGGAAATAGAGGAGTCTATTCGAGCGGAGTATTCGCATCTTTTGATAATTTGGTACGTTCATTCATTTGATTTCGGGGACGGAATCCTTTTCAAGGGGTAGGTGATGTAATACCCGGTAAAAAAAAATAAAATAAAAATAATAATAAATAAAATAAATAAATAAATAATATTTAAATCCATATTTTAATTGGACTTTTCTTATGTTTGGGTCAAATTGTATTTAATTGTGTGACTTATAATAAGTAGGTGATTACATTAATTTGGGCTTTTATACTAATTGGGTCTATTTTATATTTGGGTAATATTAAAATCCTATTAAAATTAGGAGACACAATGAGATATATTAATTAATAAATAAGCAAAACCTAATTGCTTGATCATATTTTCTGCCGACTGAGTAAAAGAAAAAGAGCGCAGCCACGGTTAAACAATAGAGAAAAGAGAGGAGACTATTCTGTGAGCATCATAGAAGTACAACCATCTCGTTTAATTCGGGTAAGTTCTACTTATTATACATGTGAATAGTATATCGAGGAGAATAATTGCTATGTTCTTTTGGCTGATATGGAATAATTGCTGAGTTTCATAATGATGTAAGTACCATGATCATCATCCATCATCATTAAGTCAAAGTTGCTAGAAAGATAGAGTGGATATGGATCCGTATGATTTGAAGGTGTATTATAATTTAATTTGAACTATATATATTCAACCTGTTTAAAAAAAAAAATTAAAATTAACGTGATGCTATATTGCTTTTGAAAGTTACTGACTTTTGTTATATATAAGAATTATTCGTATATTAAGTGTGTTTGCAGAGTGAATGGTATATATATATATATATATATATATATATATATATATATATATATATATATATATATATATATATATATATATATATTTAGATTTTATATTTTAATATGTATTTAATTTATGAAGGGTATAAATTGAATTAGTAAATCAAATTGATAGTTTTGTATATTAAATTAAACTAGTTAATCTTGTTGATAAAATTATAAAATTTACTTGATAATAAATTTAATAATGTTAGCAATGGTTAAATTAGTAATAAAATTTTATTGTATTTTATTAGATCGGACGGAGGGAATTTAAAGAGTTATATTTAGAATATTTGGAGTATTAATAATTGATTAAAGGCATATGAAATAGATTATGAATTATTTTGGAATTATTGAATTGGATTATATTTAATTTGAGGTGAATATGTTTAGGTGATGAATAACGTTTCGTATTTGATATCGTTGGCATTTGAAGGTAAGATTTTATGGAGTGTGCTATAAATGGTTTGGAAGTATCAGGTACGGATTCCGTACTCTTTCAGCGACATGCTTGTTAAATTTGATTTGTTCGTTTTGTCCCTTGTTTCGAATTTCGTTATTATTTCACTTAATTGTTTCCTGTGAAATAAATATATTAGTTTCATTTTAGAGTTGATACATATGACTCGTATTTGTACTCTTTGAATTAGGTTATCATGATTAGTACTATTTATTTTGATAATTGTAGAGCGGTACATGTTGCTACCTTCTTTTTGAAACCTTGTGACTATAATTTGATTTGGTTCAACATGTACATGTAGAACCCTTTTGTTGGTATTATGTCGCATGTGTTGTGACATGATATTTTTGTTAGAATATACCGTAGGGTATACTTGAGCTATAACCACCTGTGGGGGTACCACATGCATGTCGTCTTGGCACGAGAGACATGACACTTTCCGTGGCGCTGTGATTAGTCCACGGCGTCTCCATTTTGGGCTCCGGAGTAAATGGGTCATTTGGTGTTTTGTTGTGGGAGGCGTATGGGTTAACCCTAGTTTTCTGTTCTGCGGATTGGTGATGTTGTGCCAAATACACTATCCGATTTGCATACATTTGGATTCGCGGTCCAATGTGTGATTTGCCTGTATGACATTATTTTGGTTGCCTGTGTGGCATCATTTGATTTGCCTGTGTGGCATTAGTTTGACTTGCCTGTGTGGCATTAGTTTGACTTGCCTGTGTGGCAAGATATATTTTTGAGCTCACTCGGTATGAAATAACCCCAGCCATTTGTTTCAGCCTATTATTTTATTGTATTAGTTTTGTTTGTTTCTGTTCAGTTCAAGTCATTGAGTTAATTACTTCAGTTAGTTATTTCTTTATTCTTTTATTGGTTTCGTCAATTATATTGATTCAGATATATTCATTACGTTGATTCAGATATATTCCATTCAGATCTTTGGATATTATATTTTCGTTCGTATTTGCACTTGAGGCTTTGTTCAGTATTTTGTCTCAGTTATTTTCGTATATCAGTTGTATATCTTTTGTATATCGATATCCGTACTGGGCAATTGGCTCATGCTGTGTTTTTCTTCCGGCAGGTTTGCAGGGGTGATTCAGGGCTTGTGTGATGAGATTTTTGCCCTTGACCATTTAGGTGGATTAAATTTTAGGTTTTGATTATTTTGACTCAGTTTGGAGAATTGTACTTATTACTTTATTAATGGATCACCACTATTAATATTTTGAGGTTGTTAGTGCTCTGTTTATTTATTTTGAGGTTTGTTGTGCTTTGCACGTGACGTCCCTTTCCTTTTCGGGAAGGGGGTGTTACATACGTACTCCTATTGAAGAGGAGATCAGGTCTGCGTAGTTCGAACCTGGTGTAAGAGGTTCAACGCTGTATGTGGCAGGAATGGTGTAGGAATGTTTTTGTTATTTTTTTTATTGCGACTGAGCCATATGAAATGGTTGCCTGCGTATTCCTATTGAGGAGGAGATCAGGTCGACGTAGTTCGCCCCTCAAGGCGAGATGAAAAGCGTAATCCCATGTGCAGGTCAGAGTGCGGGGAGTAGAAAGTTTAATTCTAGGTTGAGGATAAACTGTAGGTGAAAAGTTTGATCCCATGTATAGATAGCCAAACTGTATACGCAAGAGGTTCAATCCACGGTGGGATGACCTAAGTTGTAGGAACGCAAAGGAGAAAGCCAGGCTGCTGGCTTGAAAGGTATATTTCCCTGAGGGGTAAAGTGTAGCAAAGTTGTTTGTGGTAAAGGTTTAAAGAACCGGAATGACTGGTGACCTGATGGTCTACCACCAGGATGTTTATTTGATGGTAACTTCAGACATAGTATCGTTTCACGGCATCTGAGTTGATGAGTTGAGGAAATTCATCGCCGTCCATTTCTTGTAACCTGAGAGCGCCTCCTGTCAATACTTCCTTGATAATAAACGGGCCTTCCTAGTTAGGAGCGAATTTTCCCTTAGACTGATCTTGGTTGTCCAGTATTTTCTTCAAAACCAAGTCATGTTGTCTGAATTGCCGTAGCCGGACTTTTTTGTTGTAGGATCGGGCGATCCTTTGCTGATATAACTGACCATGGAAGATAGCCGCGGTTCGCCTTTCGTCTATTAGAGACAATTGGTGATACCTATCTTGTACCCATTGGTCTTCATCCAACTGAGCGTCTATCAAAACTCTGAGGGATTCCATCTCAACTTCTATGGGGAGCACTGCTTCCATCCCATAGGTTAATGTGTAGGGGGTTGCCCCAGTGGAAGTGCGCATTGAGGTTCTGTAGGCTAACAGAGTCAGAGGCAATAGGTCAGGCCAATTGTTATGATTGGTGGACATCTTTTGCATAATCTTCTTGATGTTCTTGTTAGCCGCTTCAACAACACCATTCATCTTCGGACTATAGATGACTGAGTTGAGGTGTTTGATGTGGAATTTACTGCATAATTCTCCCATCATTTTGTTGTTGAGGTTCATGGCATTGTCGGACACAATCACTTCTAGTTGTCCATATCGACAAATAACATTGTTTCTGATGAAAGCAATGATGACTTCTTTAGTAACCCTGGGGAAGGAGGCTGCTTCTACCCACTTGGTTAAGTAGTCGATCATGGCAAAGATAAATAGATGACCACTACTAGCTTTAGGTTCAATGGGCCCGATAACGTCCATTCCCCACATTGAGAAGAGCCAAGGTGAACTCATACTGTGAAGTTCCCGTGGAGGGGCGTGTATAGCATTCCCATGAATCTGGCACTGATAGCATCTCCTGACGTGGTCATTGCAATCAGCTTTGAGAGATAGCCAATAATGTCATGTCCTGTCCTGAGGACTTTCTTGACAAGGAGGGGGCCACTCATGTGGGGGCCACAGACTCCGCCACGGATTTCGTCCATAAGCCTTTGGGCTTGATCTTTGTCTAAATATCTGAGGAGACCTAATCCTGCATCTCTTTTATAGAGCGCATCTCCACTCAGGTAGAATTTCATAGCCAGTCGGTGGATCCGCCTTTGTTCAGTCGGGCTCGCCTCAGCGGGTGTAGATCCATCTCGCAGATATTCCTTGATATGCTGATACCAAGGATGTTGGATGGGAGGTAGCTCATCCGATACTTCTCTAACGTAATTCTCATAGGCTGGGACCTTGTGCAGGGAAATTGTGACGCTTGGCAAGTGTTCCTTGTCTGATATGCGGATCAAGGAGGCCAAAGTTGCTAACGCGTCTGCGAAATCATTCCTATTACGAGGAATGTGTAGAAATGATATTTCTTCGAATCCCAAAGCCATCTTTAAAACCTACCGATGGTAGGCAGCAAATGTAGTTCCTTGGTTTGATAGATTCCGGTGGATTGTCTGATTACTAACTCCGAATCTCCAAGGGCAGTTAACCGCCTGATGCCCATTGAATGGGCAAGTTTTAGCCCCATAAGACAGCCTTCATACTCAGCCGCATTGGTGGTGCTGACAAACTATAATTTGACGGCGACGGGATACTGCTCCCCCGTATTAGATACTAGAACTACTTCAGCTCCAGAACCTTCCATATTAACAGCTCCATCGAAATACATCTTCTATGTTTGGCATGTATCGTACTGATGGTGTTGCTGAACTGTCATTACTCCTTCATCAGGGAAATATGTCTCCAAGGGTTTGAAATCCCCTGATGGTGCGGCAGCCAATTGATTCGCAATTCCTTGACCTTTGATGGACTTTTGAGTCACATATAAGATGTCAAATTATTGTAGGATCAACTGCCATCTGGACAGCCGACAATTCAGTATAGTTTTACTGAACACGTACTTGAGAGGATCCACGCGGGATATGAGATGGGTTGTGTGACCATGAAGATAATGTTGTAACCTCATGGCAGCCCATGCTAAAGCACAACACGTCTTTTCGATCAGAGTGTACTTGTGTTCACTGTTGCTGAATCTTTTGCTGAGGTAATAGATAGCTCGTTCTAGGCCTCTATCGTCCTTCTGTCCCAGCATACAGCCCATGGCATTGTCACTTACGGATAGATACATAAACAGGGGAACATCATCCTTGGGTGGTACTAAGATGGGAGCTTTAATTAGCTATTTCTTGATTGTAAAGAAGGCATTCTGGCACTCCTCATTCCATTTTATGGAGGAGTTCTTCCTTAATAGCTTGAAGATTGGCTCACAGGTTGTTGTGAGCTGAGAGATAAATCTGCTAATGAAGTTGATTCTTCCCAAAAATTCCCGTATTTCATTTTCTGTCTGAGGAATGGGCATTTCAGTGATGGCTTGGATTTTGGCACGATCCAGCTCTATCCATTTGTGGCTAACTAGAAATCCTAGGAACTTGCCTGATTTAACGCCAAAGGCGCACTTAGCTGGATTCAACATCAAGTTGTACTTACGCAACCTGTTGAACAACTTCCTGAGATGGTCTATATGGTCATCCTCCTTTCGGGACTTGACAATAATGTCATCCACGTAGATCTTGATCTCTTTATGCATTAAGTCGTGGAAAAGAGCCATCATAGCTCGTTGATAGGTAGCTCCAGCATTGATGAGGCCGAACGACAACCGTCTATAGCAAAAAGTTTTCCAAGGAGTGATGAAAGCAGTTTTTTCACGATCTTCCTCGGCAACCATGATCTGATGATACCCCGCAAAGAAATCTGTAAAGGAGTACATGTCGTATTGCGCAGTATTGTCAATGAGAATGTGGATAAATGGCACGGGAAAGCTATCTTTTAAGCAAGCTTTGTTGAAGTCCTGGTAATCCACGCAAACTCGCACCTTCCCTCCAGGTTTAGGTACGGGCACGATATTGGATATCCACTCAGGATATGTAGACACCATTATGATGTCGGCTTGAAACTGTTTCACAATTTCTTCATTCACCTTTAAAATCCATTCAGGTTTCAATCGTCGAAGCTTTTGCTTGACTGGCTTAAATCCCTCTTTAATGGGAAGGCCATGAAGGACAATTTCTTCATTCAAGATGTTCCGGAAAGCTAAGAAGTAGAGCTACCGTAAATTCCAATTTTCAAGCCAAGAACATGCATCCAACTTGATGTTCAAAGTCCTTCAATATTCCCTAATAACATTTTCTTGCGTAGTTTAGTCCAAAAGATGTCTGAATTCTTTCCCTTGCTTCTTCATGCCAATGCCGTGTCATCGCCTACAAAATAACATAAAATGTATGAAAACTAACTAAGAAACATGAGACTAAGCAAATAATTCAAGTAATAGATACCCGATAAGTAGGAATAAAACCACTTAACACATCACAAGTAGTTTATAGTGCGAAGCACTAAGTAAGGAAATGCATTCGTACACATTCATCACAAAATGTAAATGCAACATCCACACACAAGCAGATAACAATTTTGAAAAAATTGTAATAGCGGCTTAAGTCCTCTTACTGAAATCCCCAGCAGAGTCGCCACTTGTCGACGTCGGGATTTTTAATTGTCCCTTTCCGTTACTTGTTCTTTGGTGTTCTCATTTTAGGTGAGATTTATTTGAAAAAACAAGTGAAAAAGGTCCGACATGTATAATGTCGACGATTGGACTATAAGAGTCGCCAGTTGGTTTTTTAAATGGTTGTACCAACACAACCGAGAAAAGGTTTGCACATTGACCCAGTGATGTGACACTGCTAAATGGATCGGTGAAACCGAGATTCATTAGGGTCCGGGGACTTGGTTATGCGGAGGGAAGGTGTTAGGCACCCCCCGACATCCGTGTTACCACGGTGACCGCCTCTTTTCAAGAAACTGTTATCTGAATATATGTGTGTGTGGGTCAATGTGCTGTTATTTGGAAGTAGTGCGAAGCCTCGCTCGCACCTATATACACAGGGTTTGAATTTTATGTAAAAATTCAATTTTAAGCTAGATATGGCAGTGATGTTTTATAAAAGAGGTTTTTTAAACCCTGATGCTCAATAGTAATTGAGACCTTTTACACTCCCATTTTATTCCGTATTCGGCTGGATTGATTTTATTTGACAGATGCGAAGCATCCGTACGAAAATACTTTATAAAAAGGTGCTGAATTCCTCGTGGGTATAAAAACCATCTGAGGGAATCCAAACATCGCAGATATATTTACAAGCTGCTTACAGCTGAAAAGATCCATCACGGGAACCGAATCTAGATTCAGAGGACTGAATCTGTGATCACATGATTCCTAGGCTCACATGATGCCGCAATTGATATAAACGCAGTAAGTAGGTATATAAAAGCTGTAAATATATATATATACATACATGATCACTAACCACGAAGCACCTCCATGGGGGATCAGAAATATAAATAAAGCTGTAAAAGCTATCAACCGCCATGGAGGAAACTCCAGGCGGGACAAAATGTAAAGAAAGCTGTGCAAAGCAATCAACTGCCACGAAGTGAACTCCAGGCAGGACGAAATGTAAATATATATATTTATATAAAAGCGAATAAACGCACCGGATGTAAAATCCAGGCTCATCGAATAGAGTTCGGCCACAGTTAATATATATATATATATATATATATATATATATATATATATATATATATATATATATATATATATATATTAAAGCACGTAAACGCTCAGGATGTAAAATCCAGGTTCATCGAACAGAGTTCGACCACAGATAATATATATAAGTATATATATATTAAAGCATGTAAACGCTCCAGACCGAGGTCTAGGCTCATCGAACAAAGTTCGACCACAGATAATATATATAAGTATATATATATTAAAGCAAATAAACGCTCCAGACCGAAGTCTAGGCTCAATCGAGGCATAACTCGATAATGTTAGTCAATATATATATATATATATATATATATATATATATATATATATATATATATATATATATATATATAGACTGAAATGAAACCACGGACCGAAGTTTGGGCAAAAGCAAGCAACACGACTCTCAACGTGTAGAAGGGTGTGTGCAAAGATGAAGAGAAGGACTCTAAAGTGTGTAAGAAGGCTTACAGTGGGCTGCCAAAGAAGACTTCAATATCTTTAGAGTGAGTAAACACGGACTTTTGTAGGTACAAAAGGGCTATATATGAGCTCGCAGGTGTTTAAAAGGGGAAAGTACACACTGCCTGGGATGATTGCAGAGCAAATTGGGCAGGGCTTTCTCGCCGTTTTCTCATAAAAATGGCCACCCCAAGCCCTCTATTTATAGAGGGTGGAGCTGCAAGTGTACCTGCGGCTAAGCCGCAGGTGTACCAGAGGCAACCCGGGTGGGCCCGAGTTTTTCGGCTCGGGTCGTCTTGAAGTACGTGCACTCTGGCACTGTAATGTCCACTCAAACTTTCAGAAGTGCAATCCGGGCATCCGTTTGAGGTATACAGGACCTATTTCGGATCGCCGTTGTCGAGAGTTGTACGATGGCATAGGATTAGAGTTTGTACGAAGTCATTAAAGATGGGACGGTGCCCTCCGGTCTTCAAGCTTCAACTTTCATCCGTTACCCTGTATAATAGTCACTCGGGATTGATAAGTCTTGTGGGACATTGTTACGTAGATATGTTGAAACGACGTGGCGTGGCATCGTGTTAGTCAGATGACGATGTTTCCCCTCACCGGTGTTATCGCTGAATTGGGCTGATAAAGCAGACGTTGCTCAGCTTCGCTGCGATTGGACTGCTGCAATTTGTTGAAGGTCCTCATTATCATCCTTGAGGAGTGCCTGTCTTCCCGATGTTATCGTCGGGCTGGTACAGTGTATCTCGTTGTGAGCGCCGAGATTGAAGCTGGTCGCACTTGTAACAAGCATTTCTGGGGTTATTGCCGAAATTGCTTTCCTTGGGGTTATCACCAAGGTTGGTGGCTATTCCCATGGTTGGGACTGAGACTGGATACCTCGGGGTTATCTCCGAGATTAATCGGTCCTCTCCGGTGTGTGTTCCGGTATTGATCTGCATGCCTCGGGGTTATCTCCGAGAATGGAATTGTTACTCCCAGATTGTGATCCGGGGTTGATGTTGAACTTCCGGTAGTATCCAGCATGGATGTGGATTGTCTTTCAGGGTTCCCTCTTAAAAGACGAATTTGTCCTCCTGCAATGTTAGTGATAGGTGTACAGAAAATTTCGAGTGTCTACACTCTCCTTGACAGAACTTTCTAGACATTGCCAATAATGCTATCTAATAATATTATTCAAATAATATGAATTATTGATATGATAATGGGAAATACTGTGCAGTGACAATTATTGAAACAACAATAATATAAAATAACAATGCAACAATTATTGAACCAATAAAATAAAATAAAATATTCAACAGTAATTACTGTAACAATTATTGAGTAGTGCCTTCTTATGTAAGAATCAATAATTTAACAATACTGTGCAATACCGTGTGCTACTGTGCAACAACGCGTATTACTGTATTTTAACCACCAGGTATTCCAACAGTGCTAACGGTAACGATTACGCCGTCATTTATAAAAACTCAAATTTGTCATTTTCTTAATCCGACAGTTATTCTGTTATGGGGCCCACAAATGGCTGCGCCGTCGTACGAATATTCCCCGACAGAAAGAATATTCCACGACCAAACGAATATTCCCCGACAACATGAATATTTTATAACCACTTGTTTATTTTGTAAAATTTATAAATATTACCCATAACTATAACATTATATCATATTTACTCCTTAATATTCAAAAATGATATTTATAAAAAAATTCAATTCATAAAAGTTGGGGTCTTACAACCTCCCCTCCTTATGAATTTTGCCCTCGAAATTAGGGTACGTACCTGGTATGTCGAAGAGGTAAGGATATATTGATTTCATTTCAGATTCTAACTCCCAGGTCATTTCCTCAACATCGTGGTTTCTCCACAAAATTTTGACTTGAGGTATAACCTTGGAGCATAAAATATGCTCCTTCTTATCTAAGATTTTAACAGGAACCTCTTCATATGTTAAATCTTTCGCTATTTCGTCCGGTTCTAACTCAATAATGTGGTTCGGGTCTTTCACATATTTACGTAACATAGATATGTGAAAAGCGTTATGAACACGAGACATACTTGGCAGTAAGGCGAGTCTATAGGCCACAGTTCCTACTCGTTCAAGAATTAAAAATGGGCCAACGAATCGAGGATTGAGCTTTTCTCTCTTTCCAAATCTCGTAACTCCTTTCCATGGAGCAACACGTAACAACACATGTTCTCCAATATTGAATTCCATGTCCTTTCGATGAAGATCAGCATAACTCTTTTGTCGATTATGTGAGGTTTTTATACGTTGTCGGATCGTTTGAATCTTTTTCATAGTCATACGTACCAACTCCGGTCCCAACAACGTTGCTTCACCCACCTCATCCCAACATACTGGAGAACGACACTTTCTCCCATACAACGCATCAAATGGAGCCATGCCAATACTTGCTTGATAACTGTTGTTATAGGAAAACTCCACCAATGGTAAGAACTTGTCCCAATTTCCCTTGAAGTCAAGGACACTGAGTCTTAATAGATCTTTAAGAGTTTGAATAGTCCACTCTGACTGCCCGTCCGTTTGAGGATGATAAGACGAACTAAATCGTAAATCCGTGCCAATATTTTTTGCAAACTAACCCAAAATCTTGAAGTGAATCTTGGGTCTCGATCAGAAACTATGGATACTGGTATACCATACAACCTTACAATCTCGTTTATGTACATACGAGCAAGACATTCAAGAGTATAAGTTTCTCGTATAGGTAAGAAATGAGCCGACTTGGTCAATCTATCAATAATAATCCAAATCACATCTATGCCTTGAGAAACCTTAGGAAGACTGGTAACGATATCTATGGTAATGTGCTCCAATTTCCATTCTAGAATTTCAAGTGGTTGCAATTGACCTTTTGGTACTTGATGCTCCGCCTTGACTCGTTGACAAGTTAAACATCTTAAGATAAACTCCGCTATCTCCCTCTTCATATTGGTCCACCAAAATGTATGTCGAAGATCATGATACATTTTGGTACTCCCAGGATAGATTGCAAATGGTGTGTTGTGCGCCTCCATCATGATTTTATACTTCAAGTCAAGGTCATTAGGAACACAAAGTCTGGAGTTGACTCTAAGTATTCCTTCTTCATCGATTCTTGCTTTTGGTATAGCACCTTCTTGCACTTTCTTCCTCATACGCATCAGCTCCAGGTCTGTAGCTTGAGCAGCTTTAACTTTATCGATTAAAGTCGGTTCTACTCGTATGTTAGCCATCATCATGTGGGTTCCTAGAGTCTTTAACTCTATCTCCATCCTTTGCAAGTAATATAAAATGGGCCTTTGCATTGACAATATCGCACTCGTACCTGCATATGATCTTCTACTAAATGCGTCAGCTACTACGTTCGCTTTACCAGGATGGTATTAAATGGTATGATCATAATCTTTCAACAGTTTAAGCAAACGTCATTGCCTCATGTTGAGTTCCTTTTGGGTGAAGAAATATTTGAGAATTTTACGATCCGTAAAGATCTCCACTTTCTCCCCATACAAGTAATGCCTCCAAATTTTTAAGTGCGAAGACAACAGCTGCCAACTCTAGATCATGAGTAGGATAATTCCTCTCATATTCTTTGAGTTGCCGAGAGGCATAGGCTATGACTTTCCCATGTTGCATGAGAACACATCCTAACCCTTTGCCCGAAGCATCACTGTAGATGACAAATCCCTCCGAGCCAGATGGTATTGTCAGCACAGGTGCTAAAATGAGTCTCCTCTTGAGTTCTTAAAAACTCTTCTCGCATTCCACGCTCCAACCGAATTTTGTATCTTTTCGAGTCAGCTGAGTTAATGGAGTAGCGATTCGAGAAAACCCTTCTACGAATCTCCGATAATAACCAGCTAAGCCGAGAAAGCTACGTACTTCGGTCACTGATTTAGGTTGCTCCCAGCTTTGAATAGCTTCAATCTTTGTCGGGTCAATAGATATTCCATGACTTAATACTAGGTGCCCAAGGAATGCTACTTTCTTAAGCCAGAACTCGCATTTCTTCAACTTGGCATAAAGCTTGTTTTCACGAAGCTTTTGGAGTATCAGCCTCAAGTGTTGCTCATGATCTTCACGGCTTTTGGAATATATGAGGATGTCATCAATAAAGACGACCACAAAGTGATCCAAATATTCTTTAAATACTCGGTTCAGCATAACCATGAAGGCAGTAGGGGCATTAGTCAATCTAAATGACATGACTAAGAATTCATAATGCCCGTACCGAGTTCTGAAAGCCGTCTTTGGAATGTCATCTGTTCTAACCATTAACTGATGATATCCAGAATGAAGATCGATCTTTGAAAAGAATTTGGCGCCTTACAACTGGTCAAATAGGTCATCAATACGTGGCAATGAGTACCTATTCTTTATGGTGACATGATTGAACTCCCGATAATCAATACAAAGTCGCATACTCCCATCTTTCTTCTTCACGAATAGAACAGGAGCACCCCAAGGAGACGTACTAGGACGAATGAAACTGATGTCTAATAAATCCTGCAATTGTGTCTTTAACTCCTGAAGTTCAATAGGAGCCATTCGATATAGGGATTTAGAAATGGATTTTGTACCAGGTTCAAGGTCGATACAAAATTCAATTTCTCACTCTGGGGTAGGCCAGGAAGTTCTTCAGGGAATACGTCAGGAAATTTATTAACAATAGAAATATCATTCAAAACTGACGTATTTTTGTTTAAATCTGTGATATGAGCTAAGAAAGCTTGACATCCATTTTTCAATAAACGAATAGCTTTATGGCTTGAGATGACAGTGATTGATTTTAATAGTTTGGTTAGTTGAATTCGCATAATAGGTTGGTTAGGAATATGAAAGATAACAACCTTACGAAAATAGTCAATTTTTGCATGATGAGTAGTTAACCAATCAATCCCTAGAATCACATCAAATGCAAGTATTTTCAATGAAATAAGATCGACAGGTAATGTGAGGGTACCGATTTGAACCAAATAAGACTTATAAACAGTGGATGTAATGAAGGTTTCTCCCAACGGAGTTTCAACAGATAAGTCAAAGTCTAATTTCTCCGGAGTCAAATTTAAACGTTGAGCGCAAGTAGGAGAAATAAAAGAATGGGTAGAACCGATATCAAATATGATATAGACTTCGCTAGAGTTTATGATAAGCTTATCCGTGATGACCTTGTTCGGATTCCTTACTTTCTGGGAGGTCACGGCAAACGCTCTCCCTTGAACTACCGATTTTGACTTTTCTGGGACGACCTTTGGTGCCTCCATCCCAGCTGGACTTGTCTTCGGTGCACGATAAAATTGGGCTAGGTGACCTTCTCTTCCACAATTATAACACGCTTTGGACTGCATTGCGCAGTTTGGACTGATGTGTCCCTCCCCTCCGCATTTGAAGCATATGATAGGTGGTCGTTCTCCTTCCTTAACAACGGGTGCTGGTGCTGACGTCTTTCCATCATTGTTGAATCTCCTCTTCTTGAAATGTTCACTCTTATTGACCTGACCATGATTACCACTGAAGTGGTTACCATTTCTGGCATATTGATTCCCTCCACGTTTGTTGTCACCGCTTTGATGACTGCTATCACTGGTATTATCATTTTGCCAGCTACTCTCTCTTGGTTGGTTTGACTCGTTATCGCTCTCCAATAACTGAGTATTTACAACATTTAAATACAAACACAGTTTGTGAGAAATTAAGTATTGGCATATCTCAGGTTTGAAACCTCTTAGAAACATCCGTGTCATTCTCTCTCGTTATCAACTAAGTGGGACGCAAACCGGGACAACTCAGCAAACTTGGCTTTGTACTGTGACACGGTCATGTTGTTTTGCTCCAGTTTAATGAACTTACCTCTTTCATGTGACGAATACTTTCGGGAAAGTACTTATCGTTGAACAGTTCTTGGAACTTCTCCAAGACATCTTCAGTACGGCAGGTTGAGTATGCTTTACAGATTCCCACCAGTAATCTGCCTCTGCTCGCAACATGAAGGTGGCAAAGGGATCCTTTTGCTCTCGGAGCATTCTAAGACATCAAATATCTTGTTGATCTACTTTATCCATATCTGCGCCTTAAGTGGTTTTGGCTCTCCAAAAAACTCCAGTGGTCCCAGCTTCTTGAACTGTTTAGCGGTGACCGTCAGAGAGTTTTCAGTGTTTCCACCTATATTTTGGACAGGAGCCGCTCTCGCCTGATACTGCATGAATTGTTATAAAGCCTCTGAACAAACCATTGTTCATCATCTGATCGTTGTCGTTTAACTGAGGATTATTGTCTTCCTGTTGCACATTATCCTGGGTATTGATCTGTGGGTGACTCAATGGTCTCCTGTGCTCCATTGCTATTCTCAATATTCTCGGAGGTCATTTTTCAAATACTGCCACAAAACAAGGGTTAATTGACATGCAACATATTATCCCTTACTCTGACCGACCA